>MDKH01158166.1:0-16977 GCA_005239495.1 Nicotiana undulata | reverse complement strand
ATATATATATATATATATATATATATATATATGTGTGTGTGTGTGTGTGTGTGTGTGTATAGACTATTTTGGTATAAACAGTAGAAAATAAAATTATAATTTAATACTATCTCTTGATTTTGAAGCCATACCTCTTTGGGGAAAAAGGAACTAATGGCCTAAACATAATAATTTACTCATATTCTTGTTTAATCCTACATAAATTTATAGATTACTTTGGTATTAAACGATAGAAAATAGAATTATAATTAAAGACTACCTTTTGATTTTGAAGCAAAAAGAAAATATATAGGCTGCTAATTATGTATTCTTCACTTTTAAACTTACTCTAATTTTTTGTCTCTTTTAGATATTGTTAGGATGGCATAGGAATATTATGTTATATTATGGCTTAAGAAATACTTCCTTTTTTTTCAATAACATTTAAGAAGTTCTATTATTAGTTAGTAACAAACTCTTATATTTTAGGTAAGTAAAACTTAAATTCACGTAATTTTATGTTTTTAAAATTTTCTTGTATTAGTTGGTTTCAAACTCCTATATTTTAGGCAATTGATGTTACTATTTTATCCCATATTCTATAAAAATTTTAAGAAATAATTCAACTCTGAAGGGTATTTGTGAAGGGTATAAAAGTCCGTTAATATTTTGAGGTTATTTTTGTCGTTCAATATTTAATGTTCCGACATTTGTGCTTTTATAATAAATATAATAATATATATATATATATATATATATATATATATATATATATATAGATTTACTAGTGGCTGTAATTATTTTTAGCTCCGATCGACCAAATATATTAAAAGCCCAAGATAAGTTGGGTCTGAACTCTGAATTTTTTTAAGGGTCGGCCTCATCGAGAGTCTTATTGAGCTCGGTATTGTACCTTTATTTCAACAAAAATAGTATGAATTAGTTAATTTTCGGATTGTTCATTCAAAAATAATTAGTGTTTGTCAAGTCATTGAAAATTAGCCACTATTTTACTGCAACAGAGATCAGTCCATCATAATATACATGAGTTAGGTGCACTTGTGTATGAACATCCAACATATTATGCTGGAACTCCAACACGCGGAAAGTTCCAGCATAATATACTGAAGATTCGAACATCTGTGTATGAACTTCCAGCATATTATACTGGACCGCTATACTTTGTTGGAACTCCAGTATGTTATGCTGGAGTTCTAGTATACTTATGCTGGAACTCCAGTATAATATGTTGGAGTTCCAGTATACTTATGCTAGAACTCCAGTATAATATACTGGAGTATTTTTCGGATTTTGAACAGTATATTCGTTCAGATTTATCTTTACATGAAAAGTGGCCAAATCTCAATTATTTTTGAAAGTGTAATTATTTTGAATGACCACTCGTAAATCTGACTATTTTTGAATTTCTCCCTCTGTTTCATTACACTTCACTCCCACCCAATCTTTAAAAAATCAATGATTCACTAGAAGTGTTCAACGGAATAATTTTAGAGGTTTTGGACGATTATTGATAACGCACAGATGTGTAATCTCAGATAAGTCTTTTCTAATTCTGTTTTGGATTAATTTGCAAGGTTTTATGGCCAAATAAAGATTGATGTTTCTTTTGGGGTTATACCATAATTTGTTCAGACCCATTATAAGAGATATGATTCTTTATTAATTATATTTATTTTTACGTTTGTGTGTTATAGCGCCCCATATTTACTCATTTTATCTTCTACTAATTTGTCCAAATGGTCTTTAATTAAATTTTACTTCTGATAGTGCATTAAAACAATACAGCAAACATACACTTTAACTCATGATACATCGGAATTAACCAGAAATATATCACCGCTATCTTCTTACTATATATTATGGATCAAGAAGATAACCATTTTATTCCTTACTAGGACATCCCAAGAGAAAGCTTACACAGAAAATTAATGAGCCTATGTAGACATAACTTGTGCACAAACACATCGGTATTAGGAAAATTCAACCTAATTAGGAATTAATGGCAACAATCTGCGCAATACTGCAGTACTGAGATCAATGCCAATTCCAAGCTTGACACTAATCAACTGCCCTATGCTTCCACAGTATGAAGTTTGGGTATGTTTTCTACTTTAACGCCACAATTAATATCATGTGGACACGACGCTACGTGTACTTTATCTGAGCAAACCAGTAAACCAAGCTTCACAATATCAATAATCTGTTCCTGTGTCAGTTCTGGAAGCTTCTTGTTATTCATGTTCTCGTCCACCACAATCACTGCTGGCTTTTGTATCTCGGGAAGTTTTTGCTCCTTTAGGATTGCCTTCTCTTTTTTGCTGTATATTACGTAGAGTACTATTTGGAGAATACCGAAAATGAATCCCAATATGTTTGGTGCCTATAAAAGATCATAAAGATAGAAAGTACGTTATAAGAACACACATATATATATATATATATATATACATGCAAATAAAGAAGTGATATATGATGAGAAGTTGATATAGAACTTACAGCAATGTTAATGTCTTTAAGTAGAAGACCATAAAAGAACCACATCACTGCACTTAACGTGAGAAACACTGATAGGAGTAATGGCATGTATTCCACACTCTTTGTTTTAATAACTTTTCTCTGCATGAAATTAGAAAAATCATCAGCATTATATCATCTTAATAATAAGATGGCAACGTTTTGAATTATTAGTATCTAAAAGCTCACCACAATGCCCAAGGGTGCTACAAACACACACAAGGAAAACACAAGGCAAATCCATCCAACCACTTGTCCACGAACTGCTCCTTTGAATAGAAATTGGGTAACAAGAACAATAGCACCAAAGCCACCCACTACTGATAGTAGGAGCATCTTCACAGTTTGGACCTGCATCAAATAAATTGTGAGGATTAACGTTATATAAGAACTTCTTAAAGCAGAAAAAAATGTAGTACTTGATTCCCTAAAAAACTTACCCTGGCTTTCTTTGGTGCGTAGAACAGATAGAAACCGACGTAGATAGTTTCAATGAAGACACCAAAGGAGTTTATAGTGATGAGAAGGGTTGTGTTGGTCTTGAGAAATGCATAGTATATCCAAAGCATGGAACTAAAGAGAGCAACCACGTATGGAATTGATTGATAGCCTTCAGTTGATTTCTTCTTGTATATCCTATAAAACGTGGGCCTGCGATTGGGAAAATATGGTGTAAATCAGATTACAAGTCAAATAAACTGAACATTAAAAAAAATACATATATGGAGACTCACAGTGGAGAAAGGAACACAATGAATGAGACGATGTTACCTGCAAATTACAAAAGAAAAAGAAAAGAGATGATGAGTTTAACCTCAACACATTTGAACATATATTTTAGGATGAAAGTTGATGAATCCAGTCAGAATATTTTACAAATTAAGAAGAAGGAGAAAACAGGTTTGTAATTTTACCAAGGACACCAAAAGCAAAAGCCCAGTGACCAGAAATACCCGCCATCTCTTTTTTAAATATAAGTTTATAGCCAAAGAATTGCAAATCTCTAGCGCTGTCTTTCACCCACAATGCTAGAGTTGCACAAGACAATCAAGTTTTCTACTTGGCTGTGAAATTAGGAGAGTTTGGTTGACATATATTTATACAGGCAAGGGGTGGGAAAAGTAAGTGCAACATTGAAATAATTAAAGTTCATTTTTTCTTTTCCTACTGTATTTGGACAAGTATTTAATTAAAGTGCAAAAAGCACTTATAGTAGTGAGGGTGCTATGGCAATATCCTTAAAGTTTAAGGGTCCCAGGACTCTCTTTTGTTATGTCATTCCCCAATCCTTAGGAGCACTAAGATTTACAACTCGTGCTTTATTTTTTGTGAGTGTTTGATTCGTTCATTTTCTTTAAAAATGAGCCACAAAAAATCAACAAAATATGAGGGAGGGACCAATTAAAGCCAACAATTTGCATCAATAATAGAGTTGCAGCTATTGAGAAGATCAATTTGCTTCAATGACTGATGATGAATTCAGAATATGCGATCAGCTTTGTTTTGCTTTGGTAAGCTTATAACTCATCATGTCCAAGTTATAATCCTTGTTATAATTCTAGAATTATAATTCTGGGATATCCTGACTTTGAACCAAGCGACCCCTAAGGTGAATTTTAGGGATGTTGTTCCCAAATTCACGAGCCACTATGTATGTCATGGCCTTGTGCTTGTTCCTATGACTGAACCCAAGATGTTTCATACTAGGGGTGTTAAATGACGGGTTAGGACTGATATTTTGCGGGTCAAAATAGATTGAGTCAATACATGAGTGGATCATTGACTCGTCCAAACGTAACTTGAGTTGAGTTAGTTTGGCTAAAGTTGAGTTGAGTTAATTATCAAATAAGATTTTTTTTCTTTTGTATGGTCATATATAACATATTAAACCAAAGTAAAATTATTTTAAAAATAAATTAGTAAAGTTACTCATGGATCGATTTGGACTAAAAATCAGCCCAATTTTAGATGGATTGAAATGGGACAGGCGGAGATGAATTGGGGGCATTGGATCCGTACCCGTTTTTTGTGTCACGTTTTAACTTATACCCGCTTTGCAAAAAAAATTGCAAGCGTACCCGCTTATTCACATAACTTCAGCATACGGGGCTGAAGTAGCAAAGACAATCACGCAAAACTTCAGCATTCTAGTAGATGGGTCTGAAGTTCAGCTCTAGAGCTGAAATTTTTGTTTTGTAACTGATGAACTTCAGCTCTAGAGCTTAAGTTTTTGCTTTGTAACTGGGAAACTTCAACTCTAGAGCTGAAGTTTTTGTCTTTGTAACTGGGGAACTTCAGCTCTAGAGCTTAAGTTTTTGTTTTGTAACTGGGGAACTTCAGCTCTAGAGCTAAAGTTTTTGCTTTGTAACTGGCGAACTTCAGCTCTAGAGCTGAAGTTTTTGTTTGTAACCGGCGAACTTCAGCTCAGCGAGGAAAAGGGGCTGAAGTTATTTAAAAAGTGGGTACAAGTTAAAAGTTTATAAAAAAAATGGATATAGGTTAAATGGGGGCGACCAAATAAGACGCCCCGTGCAATTTTTACGATGAATTGAGTTCAACAAATGGACTAGTTAATAACTAGCCCAACCTTGAACGGATTGGATAGATGAAACGGATTTGGGCTTAAATTGCCACGCCTACTTCATATTGTCTTCCTCAGTGCTGTATGCAATATCAGGGTCAAGGGAGTAGAACAGTTGATGATGAACTCATAAGTAAAATTATTATTTTACCATAAAGGCTGCTGCTAATTCGAACATTCTTGATTTAATGTTAGTAGTATAATATTATTAATACATACCATATTACCATGTAACACATGACTCGTCTGATTTGAATTTCATATGTAACAAGGAAAGAGACATTATTTTTAATTAAAAGGGGTCTCGACTTTTATAAAGTAAAATTAGAACATTGAGAGATTGAGATCTAGAGATGCATTCTCAAATCCTCCAAATTGCGTGGAGAACTCAAATTTTTATACTTTATGTTATAAGGTGAAATAATGAATTAATGGTACTCCCCCAATAATTCCATCTGATGGGTTAATGTTATGTTTTGATAATCTAACAAACTTTCTGTGAAGAACCAGATAAAGGACCTGATGCATGTCCGGCATAATCATTCAGCATGAACTCAAAGAAATCTGGGCAGTATACTCTTGGATCCACAAGAAACAGTTTAGGGACCTGATCCCTTGACACTCCCCTAACTGAAGTACAAGTCAACATTACAGCTGAAAAGCAATAGCATAAAGTGACTGCATGCACAATGCACGAAGAAATCTGGGCAGTGTACTGTTGAACTCATAAGGAACAGCTGAGGGGCCTGATCCCTTGACAGTCTCACAGACAGAAACACAAGTCAACTATACAGCTGGAAAGCTGTGACAAAAAAGTGACTGCCTGCAACTGTACACGCTACAGTGCAGTAACAGTGCAGCAGTCACTTCCCATTGGCTGTAAAGTGTACCTTCAAGATATGAGACATCTTTCTAGGAATGTGCCAAGGTCTTTAATATCTTGTTTGAAAACAAACAAGATATTCACTTGGGTATCTACTACCATCTTCATAGCATTGAAGATCTTCTCCATTGTTGAAGACGCAAGTGTGTCAAGAACAAGAAGACAACTCCACTACGGACCAGTTCTACAACGAGTATATGTGTGTCCTTAGTTGAGTTGTAATCTTGTGTTTTGTTCTTCATTGTAACTCCTATCTTGCTTTCTTAGAAACTTTGTTTTAGGAAACTCAAAATCATAAACCATCCGTGTTTGTGTTGTGACTAGTGTAGTCATAAGTTGAAATCTTTGTAACTAGTGAGTAACAAAGTGGCTTGTAATAAGTGTATTACAAGTTAGTGTGTTGAAGTCTTTGTAAGAGAGTCATTACAAAGTGGCTTGTAATAGTTGAGATTACAAGATAGTGAAGTTGAAATCCTACCAGTGTAGGTCGTGGTTTTTGTCCCCTTGAGTTTGGATTTTTCCACGTAAAAATTTCGTGTCTCTTCTACTTGCTGTCTCTGTGTACTTTTCTGAGGGAGCTGGTAGAGGACCAGGTACCCTTACTATTTGGTTTTACAGTCTGTTGCTTACGGTAGGAACTGATAGGGAACCCGGTTCTTAATACAGTTCGGTGGACGCTTAATTTCTATCACCGTCTTTTCGTATAGTTAATGCCTAATTAACTTTTGAAGAAAAGGTATAAATCATTTTAAAATCTTCACGATTGGTAAGTAAAAGTGTAATGTTTTTTTATATACGTATGTGGGCAAACCTGAGTGGATTCAATAAGAAATCCCCATGCGGCGTCAAACATAGTTTAAATGATGTTGTAAGTAAATTAAACCCCTAATATTTTAATGATATAAACGTGTTTCGGGTTGTTAAGTATGATAAACTATGATTATACCTTTTACTGTTTGCCAGGTAAAACGTACAGTACCGTTGAATATGTTACGTGATTTATCTCAAAATGATAAATAAATTAACGAAAATACAAGACTTAGCACTAAAATCGAAATAAATAGCAGGTAGTGTGGTTCCGGGAGCAAGGCTTCCAAAGACAACAATAAGCACAATATTAGATAGAAAATAAAGTATTATTTAGGTTGAGAATAATGTGTAGCATAACTTTTGCCAGAGATTTGGTGTCTTACTATAGTTGTTGCATTCCCTATTTATAACTATACCTAGGGAACAAGGTCATATGATCAAGTCCCTCTTAAATGACAATAATGGGAGTCATTGATGAACGTGTAACGCTAGACCATGAATGCCAAAATTCTCTGCAGCGCTTGCATAATTAATACAAATATTCTTCATTTAATGCCATCTGTGACAACATTCGTTTGCCTCTGTTGACTATGTTCTCTTTGGGAGGTGCCCGATGCCGACTGAGGTCGTTGTCCTTAGTCATAGTTCGCACTTGCTTCATCTTCCGTCTGTCTCCAGTTCCATGTGTCATGTAATCATTCGAGCATTGAAATACAAACAAATTTTACCTTACACAGATAGTACCCTGCTTTCCAGTGGCACATCTTTGTGTCATCGGGAGGTTGGTGAAGATTCTTTTCTTGGCGGAATATTTTCTGAACTCTTCTGGAAAATTTCTGACGCTTGATAAGACACACGTCTCCTCGCATTTAATACCCCGAGCACGTGTTACTCCACGATTTTGCAATATTTTTGTCGGTTCTCGAGGTAATCATGACAACAATTTTAGCCGCCTCTACCTTTACTTATATGCACCATTCTTCTTCTTTCAATTCCAACAACTTCATAAGCTTCCTTAAGCTCTTCGCACTTAACTTCCTTCTGCTTTCATCTCTCTTTGTTCTTCTGCAAAAAAACTTTATCATCTCTTTCTCACTATGGCTTCTTACGATAATTCATCCAAGAACTCTAGTCTTCTCTTCAGTGGGGGCTCGAAGAGGAGCAAAGATAAAGAGGTTGATGTTGAGGCTGATCCTCCCACGGTGAGCACCATCATCCCCAAACATCTTAACACTGCTAAGGACTTCGAAGAGAAGTTCTCCACTTCAAACCCTCGAACTTGGGTTGTTGGAAAATAGCCTTCCTCAATTTTTCCTTTAACTTAAGGCTGTAATGTGGTCCGGTTCAGGCCCTGGATCGGCCCGGGCCCGCCAGCCCATATGGGTTTGGGGCTAAATGGGCTGGCCCGTGGTGGTCCGTGCCCAGGCGGTCCTAAAGGCTCATATGGGCCGGTCCTTAATGGGGAGACTGTGAGCCCGGGACCGACTTCCATTCATGGTTCGGTTCAACCGGGCCTAACGGCTACTTTTTAAAAAAAAAGAATTCAAAAAATCGGCCAACAGTTGGATATTTAAAAAATAGCCTTTGGCCTGCCAATTTAGCCGTTTGGCACTTTCAAAAATAGTCATTTGCCCCCCAAACTTTGTTTTAACCCCAAACTTTTTATAATTACACTTTTTGCCTATTCTCAACTATAAATACCCTCATTCTTTCATTTTTCTCACAAAATCATCAATCTCTCTATAATTTTCTTCTATAATTGCTTACTTTATTATTGCAATTTGTGAAAAATTATCAAGTTGGTGAATTGAAGTATTCAACGATATACAATTTTCAAGAAGTTGTTCGTCAATTCGGTAAAGTTGTTCCAACTCTTAAGTTTTAATATTATAGTTTTGTTTGTTTTACTTTGTATAATTATAATTAATATGGACTTTTCTTTGAAAAAAATATTTGGTAAAAGTAAGGGAAAATCTAAAATTGGTGAATCTAGTGGCCAAGCTACTACTCCTCCCCCGGCTCCCCGACCCAAACCTGTTACCCGCATCCACGTGTTATTCTTGATAGTGATAACCCTTTATTACAATTTACCGATAGTCAATTTTACCATGATATTGCACCAGGTGAACAATTAAACCATGAATATATGAATGCTCTTTACTGTAATCCAATTATTGATGAAAATGATGATGAAAATATAGATTTAGATGAAACGCAACCGGATGATGATACACCTACTAGTTTTGTTGTTGAAGTTAACCCAACTAATAATAATCCAAGTGATGCCCCGCCTGACCTTCTTGTTATTATCCCTACTTTTAATAGACAACCTTCTAAACGGTGTAAAACATCTCTTGTTTGGCACTTTTTTATTCAACTAAGAGATCAAACTAAGGCTAGGTTTAAAACTTGTGGAACTTTGATAGCTCATAAATTTACTGAAGACCGTAGTGGTACGGGTAGTTTGATTAGACACATAAAGACACACCCTAAAGATGAAGCTAGATCTCTTCAAATGAAATTTGCGCAAGAGGGGACAAGTGTACCTAGTCAGTTTAACCCTAGTACCGGGTCAAATCTAATTCAACCGGGAATTAACACTGTTACCGGTGGCATTTTATATTACGATCCAAATAAAGATCGTGAAGAATTGACAAAAATGGTTGTTGTTATGTGCTTACCCTATAGTTTTCCTTCTAACCCTCACTTTGTGCATTATATTAGAAGAGTTTTTAATCCTACTTATAAAGGATGGCCTCGCACAACCGTAAAGAGCGATATTTATAAATATAAACATGAATATGAACAATATTTGCGCTATTTATTTACTCATATAAATTTTCGCGTTGCTGTTACTACTGATATTGGTAGAAGTGATAATGACTGTGATTATCTTACTGTTATCAGTCATTGGATTGATGAATGGATAATGCAAAAGCGCATTATTGCTTATAGAATAATTAATTCACGTCACACAGGAAAGTTTATTGCTAACACAGTTGCAGATATTTGTAGATATTTTTGCATTAGAGATAAAATAATGTCAATTTCAATGGATAATGTTTCTAGTAACACTAATGTTATAGCCTTGCTTACAACTACACTAAATCCTGCATTTAGTAATATTTTCATGTTAGATGTATTTGTCATATTTACCATTTAATCGTGGGTGATGGTATGAAAATTTTAAATGTTGAAATTGAAAAGGTTAAAATGGATCTTAATTGGCTTTTTTATTCAAACCGTAGAAGTAGACTTAGAGAATATTTTAAAAAATGCGATGAATTTGGCCTTAGAGAAAGAAAGGTTCTTAAACCTTGTCCAACTAGATGGAATTACATGTATGAAAGTTTAGTTGTTGCATATGAATATAGAGACCCAATAAACGCAATGTTTAGTGCTCGTGTTGGTGATGATGATGATGCCTTACAAATCAGGATTGAGCTAATGTTAAAAGGCTTGTAGATTTTTTAGAAAAATTTCATGTTGCTACAAATGAATTATCTGAGCAATATTATCCTGCTATTTCTAACTGTTTAGTTTGTCTTGCAGAACTTGCTGGTTTGTTTAATCAATTTTTAGAAGGTGGGGTAATTTATGAACTTGCTATTGATTCAATGAGACAAAAGTTTAAAAAATATTTTTTTCCCTATCCCCCCTATTTATGGTGTTGCTGCCATGTTAAATCCTACTATGAAATTAAGAGGTCCTCTCTTTTGGTATGTAAATATTTATAATGCTTTAGCACTTCCATATGAGGAATTGTCTACACTTCCAAATGCAAAAGACTCAATATTAAAATAAATGCTCAAACAATTTATAATTCTTATCAACTTGCCTTAAATCATGCTAGACAAAATGTTCCAACTCCTACTTCTTCTAGTTCGCAAGCATCTAAAAGAACTGCGGGACTAAAAACACTTAGTGCTTGGACGGGGTTTAGGGGTTATCAAGGTGAAAGTATTGGTGATAATTCACAACTAAATGAGCTTCAAGTTTATTTGTCGCAGGGACTTGAAATAGAGAATCCCGACGGCTCCTTTAATGTTTTGAAATGGTGGAAGGACAAAGAAAAACACTATCCGGTTCTTTCAAGGATGGCTCGAGACATTTTAAGTATTCAAGCTTCAACAGTGGCATCAGAGAGCGCTTTCAGTCAAAGGAGACTTCAAATCGGTGATCATAGAGCGTCTATGAGGGAGAGCATGGAAATATCAGTACTTCTCAGAGATTGGATCCATTCGGAACGAAGAAACTTTGGACTTGATGAATCACAACCAGAGATAGACGAAGCTTACGAAGAAATACTAGCGGAACTTGCAGAGGATGTTGCTTCGCCCGAAAGCGGTGATGAACAAACTTCTTTTCCACCACCACCAACGGAAATTCCTCCGAACCTTGAAGGATTTATGAAATTTATAAGAGATAATATGTAACTTGTCTTTTGGCACATCTTCTTTAACATTTTTTTTCCTTTTAATGGTGGTATTAGCACCTTGTTGTGCTCATTCCATTGGGGGGGAGGAAGACTAAGAAAGATATTGCCATTTTTTATTAATGTCGTAATAATAAAAATTATAACGCATTCCCTTGAATATTTCTTTACAATTTTTTTGTGTTTAAATTTGAATTACAAGATTTAAGTCACAATTATATAATATAATTTACAAGAAATTGCCCGGGCCCGAACCACATTACAACCTTACTTTAAGTATTTCTGCTGTGAAGGAGCATTGTGACTGCCACGCCCTAAATATTATTGCTCCCGATCTGGTGGAGCGGGTAACTATCACTAAGAAGGGTTTCACGTACGTCTACGCGTACCCCTTCACTTTGGGCCCATTCTCATTGAGTGGGGGACTTGACCCTGTGATTTTGGAGTTGTACCACCGGTACAAGGTCTGCTTGGATCAAGTGGGTCCTTCGGTAAGGCGAACGGTGGCATGTCTGCGGCGGCTGTGCCTGGAAACGAATTAGCCTCTCACCCTGGCACATATGATGAACTTTACTCCCCCCAAAATCTTCTGTGGGGGAGTAATAAACTTCAGTAAGCGTGGCTGCCATGCTTTTCTTACCAACATGGATGATGTCAATGACCGTGGATGGATGGAGCGGTTTGTTGTCATTGCAACCAGGGATATCATCCTGAACGCAACTCCATCTTTCCCCGAATCTTATAATCGTTCACGTAAGTTCAAAGTTTATATTTTTCTCAGAAAATAGGTTGTTTCAAGTCATTGTTAACCCTTCTTATTTCATTATTTCAGTACTCGGTGGACACCATCAAGGGTTGAAGGCCTAGACCGGTGGGTTTAGAAGATTCTGGATATCACCACGCTAGAGACCCGCCGATGGAAGGAGTTGGCCCCCAAATATGGGTGTAAGGAACAAGAATCACGGTACACTAACTTTTTCTTTATTCTATCTATGTACATAAGAAAACTTGCTAATCCTACCTTTTTGTTTGATTCAGGTCTCCCCTAGGGTTCTGTTCCATCCCTGAGAAGGATGTTTTCGTCGATCCCATATAGGCTACGAGGTTGTTGCAGGACTCTCTTACCCGAACTAGTGCCCTCGGGTCCGCTTTCAGTGCATGTGCTTCTTCTCGAAGTCACCGACCAAAGAACAAACAACCAAAAAGACGGCGTTCTTGCTTAGTCGGGGGAAACAATAAGAAAGTAAAGAGGACCACGCCTAAGCCAGCCGCAACCATTGTGGTCATTGATGATGATGGGGAAGCCAGTGATGAAGAGGCTTCCCTTCAAAGGATACAACGATCTTCATCAGCTCAAAAGAATGCTCAACTTGGGGACCTTAGAACCCCAACCAAGGGCGAGCTTTTTGAAGAAATGGATTTGGTGGTGAATGCTGATTCTCCTTTTTCGGTCTAGGTTACTGCTTTCGGTCCTATGAGGCCGGATACTGGGCCTCTTCCGCCTTCGTTTGGTAAGCGACCAACAAACAGCACTGCCTCTGTCTCACCTGCTTCTCAACCTACAACACCATCGCCTCATCTCCATCCACACCAATTGTGCCTTCTTCACCACAAATTGCTACATCTCCCCCACTGGCCACAGACGCCCAACAGGATGTCCCTCCTCCCTAGTTCCCTATCACGACCCCAAATCCTAATAGGTCGTGATGGCTCCTATCATGGAACTAGGCTAGCCAACCATCACATAACTACCCATTCGTTCGATTATAATAATTCACAATTCAATAATAAACAACAACATATCATAAAACAAATTCTTTAATGAAAATAAATCGCAGTCTGAGAAAATACGAAACACACAGCACAGATACACCAATTCACAAAAACAGTAAATCACCAAGTCACCATAAGTATTCATCAAATACATAAGTTCGAAAACGGTTTTCCAGAAATCCTTTGAAACAAGTATAATATCAATATAGCTCAGTAAAAATCTCAGTAAAATCAGTTTGAAAAACGAAGTGAATCATAGTCAAAAACTCAATAAAATTTATCATAAATCTGCCCCTCAGGCCAAAATCATTTCTCATAACAATCTCAGTATCAGCCCATCAGGCATAGTCACTCAATATTAGCCCATCGAGCAACCTCACAGTCACTCGATATTAGCCCATTAAGCAACCTCAAAGTCACTCAATGTTATCCCATCAGGAAACCTCACAATCACTCAGTATCAGCCCCGGGGGCAACATCACTCAATAGCTACCTGCGCTCACTGGGGGTGTGTACAGACTCCGGAGGGGCTCCTACAGCCCAAGCGCTATAACAAGCCACAACATGGCTTAAATCACACACAATATTGTCCCGCATCCTCTCTCATATCATATCCTCCTTACAACATAGGCCTGCAGCCTCACTCAGTCAGACACTCTCATCATGCCCTTCAGGACATAAATATACTGGGTTCTCGACCCAAAAATAGTGTTTCATTTTCAATAAATAGTATCAAAATACTCTGAGTGTCAAAACAATTTATCAAGAAAAGACTGAATGAAATTCATAACATATCAGTGAGGAAAATAGTAAAAACAGCCCCCAAGGGGTAAATAGATCGGCACTAGGCCCCAAACATGGCTTACAACCCAAATCAAATCAAATATATATCAAATACTATTAAGCATAGGCTTTAAAATCGATTCGCAACTCAATAGTTGCCTAAATAGGGAATATATTTCCAAAGTTCCAACCTTTGCATTCCAAAACCCGTGAAAGAGTGCAGAGTCTGGGGTTTCATACCCTCAGGACATGATTTAAAGACATTACTTACCTCAAACTAGCCCGGAAACTATTCCACACTACGCTTGCCTCTCGAATCAACTCCTGAGTGCTCCAAATCTATAAATATCATACCTTTATCATCAAATTATGCTTAATGAATGAATTCCAATTGAAAAATATCGATTTTAGCTCAAACCCGAAATTTGCTAAAACCCGACCCTCGGACCCGCATCTCGGAACTCAAATTTTTTTATACCAAAATGTTCTTCGTCATCTCACGAGTCCTTACATCTAAAGAACGCTAAAATCGGAGTTCGTGGCCCCTCAAATCGACCCCTAAAGGTCTCATAATCTCAAGCCCTAACCCCACTTTTTTCTAATGATTTTCATGAATTAAACACTGAGATTATGTTCCTTAATCACTTATAATCAAGTTTTAAGGTCCAAAATACTTACCTCTATGATGAACACTGATTTTCCCTCTTCAAAATCGCCTAAAAAGCTTCTTCCCGTTCATAAAATAGTGTAAAAAGGGTTAATGGTCGCGGAGGGTTAATTTTTATATTGCCCAGTTATTAATGCACTGCGATCGCGGAAGTACTCACGCGATCGCGAAGGACATTTCCCCCAGCTGCCCAAAATCACTCTCCGCGATCGCGAAGCTCTTCTTCCCAGACCACTGCGATCGCACACGACCTCACGCGGTCACGATGGCCTACCGTCCAAACTCACGTGCCCCCATTTCCTTCTACCCAATCGCACTCACACACACGCGATCGCACTGCTCATCCCTCCAAACCTACGCGATCGCACTCTTGATCCTGCGATCGCGATGCACATTTTCTCCTGACCCTCAGATTACTCTACGCGATCACATCTTCACCTACGCGATCATGATGAAGGACCTTCAGCTGTCAAAACACCAGCAAAACAACTATTTTCCTTAAGGCCAAAGTGCCCGTTAACCACCCGAAATCAATCCCGATCCCCTTGGGACCTCAACCAATTATACTAACATGTCATAAATGGTCATTCAAACTTAGTTGCACTCTCAAAACACTAAAAATAACATCAAAACACCAAAATCACTTCGGATTCAAGCCTAAGAACTTTGAAATTTCTAAAATCCACCAACGATGCCGAAACTATTCAAAACAACTCCGATAGACCTGAAATTTTGCAGACATATCCAAAATGACATTACTAATGTGTTAAAATTGTCGGAATTCCATTCCGACCCTGATAGCCTATTTTCCACTCCCGACCAGAAATCACCAAAAACTAACTTTCGCCAATTCAAGCCTAATTCTACACCGGACATCACTATTCTGAACACACTCTTAAGTCCCAAATCACCTAACGAAGCTATTCGAGCCATAAAATCTGCATTCTGAGGTCGTTTACCAATAAGTCAACTCTCAGTTGACTTTTCCAACTTTAAGGCTATTTTTAAATACTAAGTGACTAATTTCTCATTATAACCCTTCCGATTTCAAGCCTACCAACTCTAACACATCAATAACAGTATAACCAACCTATGACAAGTCAATAATATTAATTATAATACAAATTCTACGGAATGACCAATCGGGTCGTTACATTCCCTGACCATGGGAATTTGGGGCACAACTATTCTCCTCCTTCCGCAGATCCCTAAGGGAGGAGAAGTGTCTCTCTCCCGATGTCAAGGGAGTGCCATCTGCTATCTAGGCCGGTGGAACTCGCCAATTATCTGAAGCCACTGTCTTGAAAGAAAGATAATAAGAAGATGCACTCTCTTTCAGAGGAGTGTATGTTATACAACGACATGCACAATGCAACATCTATATTGTACTTGTTCTCTTTACTGATTGTTTATATTCGTTTGTTACAAAGACGTTTCTAATTTCAATATTTATTTTGCATGCCAACTTCCTTGCTTCTGAGGGCCTTTAGAGATTAATCCTTGACAAAGAGGTACTTATCAAATCGGGATCAACTGTTGGTTGAGAGGAACCAACTCGTCACACGCCCTCCGGTACTAGAAGCAAAAGCGGCTGAGGCGAGTGTTCTTGAGAACCGGCTACAACTTAGCAAGCAGGAGGTAGCGGCCCTTACTCATGAAGCTTCTTAATTAAATTTTCAATTCCAAGAAGCTAAGTCTAAGTGATCTAAAGTTCAAGATATCGTGCTTGTTGCTTCCGAGCGCGAGTCTGCTTCCAAAGCTAAAGAGGCTGATGGTGGTGAGGAGAAGGGAGCCCGAATGGAAGATAGGTATATGAAGATAATGGACCAAAATAAGGTTCATATAACCACAATTCGTGATCTCGATCTTAGCCTTAGTGTGATGAGGTTCGAGCGGGATGGCCTTTTTACCGAAGATAGGATTAAAGTAAAACTTCAGCACCAAAGGGATTCCTTCATAATCGAGAAAACACATCCTATGTACCATATGAGGAGGAAAATCTTGGAAGAGGCCAAAACGGGCGTTATTGATATTGACGATGAGATCGCCATGAAGAGAACACTGGAGTTAACTGCTCGAGAGCGCCTCCCGGCTCAGCGTGATGAGACTGAATCTTCTAGTTTCAATTCCGAGCTCTTAGGAACTGAGGAAGAGCTCAAAGAGAAAAATGATGAAGGCCAAGATCCTGCATCGGTGCCAAATCAGCCTACTTCTCTCGAGAGCGTATATGCTTTTCTTCCCCTGAGTTCTGGTGGAGACGTAGTTTGGCCCTTTTTCTTTATTTTCCTTTGTTGTTTCCCTTTTGAATTTTTGTACTTATGCCGCCTGCCACGTTTGATAAATAAAAATCCTTTTTGTTTAAGCATTGCGCAAAGTTTATTCGTTTTGCGTCAAATTCGGCAAAGCTTCGGGTGTATTTTCTCCCGATCGTATTTGAGTTCCGGGTATAAAATCTACCTGTGAACACACAATTTTTGCCCCGCATGGAAATTACTCCTAAAAATAATCAAAATAACTTTTAATGAATTTTT
>ML281166.1:0-11182 GCA_005239495.1 Nicotiana undulata | reverse complement strand
GAACTATTCCGCAATACGCTTGCCTCTCGAATCAACTTCCGAAGGCTCCAAATCTATCAAGTTTAGATTTTTATCATCAATTTATGCTTAAGGAACAATTCCCAATCGAAAATTATCGAAATTTACTAAAAAAATGCGAAACCGGTCAAAACCCAACCCCCAGGACCGCGTCCCGAAACTCAGAAATTTTTACAGAAAAATATTCTTCATCTTCTCACGATTCCGTACATATAAAGATTACCAAAATCGGAGTCCGTTTGACCCCTCAAATCGACCCCTAAAGGTCTCATAATCTCATGCCCCAAAGTCCTATTTTTCTACTGTTTTTCATGAATTAAAGGCTGGGATTATGGTCTATAATCACCCATAAACGAGTTTTAATAATCAAATTACTTACCTCTGTGCTACCCACTGATTTTCTCCTTCAAAATTCGTCCAAAAAGCTTTTTGTCCGTACACAAATGGTGAAATAAGGGTTTAAGTCGCGGAGGGTTTATTTTATATTTTCTGAACAGTGGTTCCGCACCTGCGACCACTTAAGCGCACCTGCGATCCCAGGCACCTGCGACTTCGCAGGTGCGACAAATTCCTCGCACCTGTGGACCACTCCCCACTCAGCAACATCTCGCACCTGNAAGGTCTCATAATCTCATGCCCCAAAATCCTATTTTTCTACTGTTTTTCATGAATTAAAGGCTGGGATTATGGTCTATAATCACCCATAAACGAGTTTTAATAATCAAATTACTTACCTCTGTGCTACCCACTGATTTTCTCCTTCAAAATTCGTCCAAAAAGCTCTTTGTCCGTACACAAATGGTGAAATAAGGGTTTAAGTCGCGGAGGGTTTATTTTATATTTTCTGAACAGTGGTTCCGCACCTGCGGCCACTTAAGCGCACCTGCGGACCCGCACCTGCGGTCCAAGGTCCGCACCTGCGGCTTCCCTTAAGCGGGATAACTTCCGCACCTGCGACTTCGCAGGTGCGATCCTACTCCCGCACCTGCGATCAAACATCCGCAGGTGCGGAAATCTCTGTGACTTCACACCAGCAGCTTTTTGCTGTAATTTCCAACTTCTAAAATTCCCGTTAACCATCCGAAATCAATCCTGAGCCCCTCGGGACCCCAACCAAACATACCAACACCTCACATATAATCATTCAAACTTAGTTGCACTCTCGAAACACCAAAACTAACATCAAAACACCAAAATTACATCGGATTCAAGCCTAAGAACTTTGAAATTTCTAAAATTCACCAATGATGCCGAAATTATCCAAATCAACTCCGATTGACCTGAAATTTTGCGGACAAGTCCAAAATGACATTACGAACCTGTTCCAACTGTCGGAATTCCATTTCGACCCCGATAGCCTATTTTCCACTGCCGACCGGAATCGCCAAAAACTAACTTTCACCAATTCAAGCCTAATTCTACACCGGACATCACAAAATTATTCTAAACACATTCCTAAGTCCCAAATCACCTAACGAAGCTATCCAAGCCATAAAATTTGTATTCCGAGGTCGTTTACCAATAAGTCAACTCTCAGTTGACTTTTCCCATTTTAAGACTATTTTTAAAGGCTAATTGACTGAACTCTCACTACAACCATTCGATTTCAAGCCTATCAACTCTAATACATTAAATACAGTATAACCAATCTATATCAAGTCAATAACAACAATTATAATACAGGTTTTTACGTAACGACAGACCGGGTCGTTACAGGCTGATACTGAGTGACTCTAAGGTTTCCCGCTGGGCTGATACTGAGTGACTGTGAGGTTTCCCGCTGGGCTGATACTGAGTGATGGTGAGGTGCTGAAGGAAATGTTATGAGCGATGATTATGGTCCGAGGGGAAGATTTATAATGATATTTTACTGAGTTTTTGACTATGATTCACTTCATTTTTCAAATTGATTTTACTAAGAAATATTGGAAAATTATACTTGTTTCAAAGGATTTCTGGAAAATAGGTTTTCGAACTTATGTATTTGATGAATACTTTATGGTGACTTGGTATTTTTACTGTTTTTGGTGAATTGGTGTACCTGTGCTGTGTGTTTCATATTTCTCAGACTGTGATTTATTTTCATTACTACTGAGTTGGCGTACTCATCATTACTCCCTGCATCCTTGTGTGCAGATCCAGGTACTGGTTTGGAGCAGTAGTCATCCGAGTTACATTCATCATCAGCTTTGGGATTTTGAGGTAGCTGCCCAGCGTACGCAGCTTCTCCATTTCCCTTCCTTATTTAGTATTAGTATTTCATTCCTAGACTTTGTCTATGACAATAGCAGAGTTAGTTTATTTCGTAGATGCTCATGACATGTTGACTCCGGGTCTTGGGGACGGTTGTAGACTGTTAGCTTGATTGCTTTGTTTAAAGATTTCGAAATTATATGCGTATTATGAATCGTTAAAAATAAATTAAGATATTTGAAAAGAAAAATGTGAAAATTATGAGTGTTGGCTAGCCTAGTTCCACGATAGGCGCCATCACGGACGGTTAGGATTTGGGGTCGTGACAAGTTGGTATCAGAGCTCTAGGTTACATAGGACTCAACGGTCATGAGCAGGTTTAGTAGAGTCTTGCGGATCGGTACGGAGACGTCTATACTTATCTTCGAGAGGTTGCAGAACCCTTAGGAAACATTCCACATTCTTGAATTCTTATCGTGCGAATCCATTTATTCAGCCAAAAGCGTAACTCTTTGAATTCCTTTCATGTATTCGAATGCGCACGCGAGCTCTTGGTATCAGTTGTGCGTCGGCAACTTGTGACTTCCATGGGTGAGATGTGATTTTTAACATGTTAATAATGGGCCAGTCGGAAGGACTTGAGGCCGGATTTTGTCTATGACATGAGTGTTGAGATTTCGTTGTGTGAGCACATGTAATTGGGGACTTATATGTCCGTTAGTGTCCTTATTTATGGAACTTTGTGACTAGATGACTACGTGGTAAGTGTGATTGATATTTAGATGTGTTCAGGTTGTTTGATTGTGACAAGAATGGATTAGCGGGAGATGTAGCAAGAATCATTGAGTATTTGACTTATGTATTGAGTTAGAATATGGCTTCGAGTTATGAGTAGTGAAGTACCTCTTGTGTAGTTTAGTTGTGGAGTGAAGTGGATTCTCCTGTGGTGTTCTGAGTTCCTGTGATGTCTTTTGAGCTGACCAATGCTCCAGCAGCATTCATGTATTTGATTAGCGGTGTATTCAGCCGTGTTATAATTCCTTTATTATTGTGTTCATTGATGGCATCCTGTCGTACTCTAAGCCAAGGATATCATATTCAGCATTTGGCGATGGTATTACAAGGATATAGGGAGGAGAAGCTTTGTGCGAAGTTCTCCAAGTGTGAATTGTTGGCTCAGTTCAGTAGCATTCTTGGGACACGTGGTGTCCAGTGAAGGTATCCATGTGGTCAAACGAGTGTGAGTAGAGCTTCCAGAAGCTCAAGAATTCCTTGACCACAACCCCAGTGTTAGTATTGCCATCAGCTTCAGGTTCTTATACCGCTAAATGGGATGTCTTGAGGGCAGGCAGTGATTGTGTTCTATTGTAGTATGGTATAATTATTGTATGATAGCTATGATTTTCATAAGTGTATTGGAAGATATCATTTTGAGGTTTAGCAGGCAGAGGTATCTCCTGCGGGTTGTCCTAAGATGTGTGACCCTTATGTTTGTCGGTAGTAAGTTCTCTCTATCAGTAAATGATGTATGTTATAATTTGAGTTTAGATCGCTTGTGGGAGTTTGCATGACCATTACTATGGTGAATGCGATATTTGCATTTGATTTGAGTTTTAGATGGTTTGGGTCATATAAGCTTATGAAGGATTTATTTGAACCTCACCACAGTATGGTGGCAGTGATAGTGTATGGGCATCATGAGTTATTGTTTGTCTTGATCTTTGGCTTTGAGCCAAGTGGGGGAGTTCGCTAATGATAAGTTGATTACACGATTATGTGTTGTATTGGTTTCGGTTCGAGGTATGTTGGTGAATCAGTTATGACCTACAGAGGTGGAGTCTGGGAATGACTCGAGTGATGGAAATTTCTTCGATACAAGTTTTAATGTACTTTACGGATAGTGGAATTCATTGAATGATGAAGTGGTACTGGTAAATGTAGAGTGTACAATGTATGAGTGTTCTTGTTGCTTCAAGGGTGTGGATTACTTCCCTAGTATGTGGATTGCAAGCGGGGTCAGGTTGTTCTGTTTACTTGGTTAGTGTAATTAAAGTCGCGTAGAGTAAATGACGTTCGAGAATGGTTTAGACGGATTCAAGGTTATATGTACCGATCGAGGATCTTCAAGGTGTGAGAAGGGATAGAACTGAGATTTACGTGGAAGGTGTCAAGGCTTGTGGTGTAGTTACATTATCATGGATTCTATCCCTCAGTATCAGGAAGGGAAGGTAATGACTTTAAATTTGCGAGAAGTCTCTTCAGGGTAAGAATTTCTAATGTGGTGTTATTGGGGATATTTGAGGGAGTATTCAGCGGCTTATGAGCCTTAGACGGTATATTATTTTATGCTCGGGTTTCGTGCGGTGAGTCGGGATTGAGAATTGCGGTATTATGGCAAGAAAAAGTATCAATTCGAAGGTAAGGCAGAAGGAACTTGGATAAATAGGACAACTTGGTAGTACGTCAGATCGACATGATAAGGGATATGGTTAGTTCTTTGGGTGTTTATAAGGTAATGAGTTGTTACAGGTGTTTCTTAGCAATTCTCTTGGAATTTGGTGGCATGCGTAGCTTGGTTGAGTTAGAAGGATTCAGTCCTGGCGGTTTGGTGTTGTACAAATGTGATTCGGGAGTTCTTGATGGTTTCTACCACGGTTAGAGATGTATATTTCTACTGGCGTGAGGGCCATGTGATGTATAGTGATTTTGCTTCTAGATGGGATCAAATGGAAAGTTCTTGGCTAGTTGGGTACGTAGTTGTTTGGGGCTAGGAAGGGAGCATGAAGTTCTCATATTTATCATAGGATTGCATGGCGTATGCATTATTTTGTGTATAGTGGAGAGTGGCATATGTGAGGTCACGGTTCAGTTCTGGAAGGAAGGTCAGAACTGGCAGTTTCAGATGATTAGGTAAAGGATACCACTATTGGGTGGCTGGATGGGAGTATACATTCATAAAGGACAATGTGTTTAAGGCAATGTGTTTGAATAAGAGTGATTCATTGGTGTTACGACGCTCTCTTGTTGGATCGACTGCTGATATTCAAGGTTTCTTGGTGACAAAGAGGAATTATGGGGGTATCCTTCGTGGAATGATAAAGTATTAGGGGCGTGTTATATATTTGAGTGGTGGAATTGGTTCAAATATGTTAATTGGTGCGCCTCATGGATTTTGAGACTGGGAGTTTCATAAACCGATTATTTTTGTAGTTGTGGACTATGAGGATGCGAGCAAAGCTAGTCAGGTGTTAGTATATGTCATGATTCAGTCATTATGAACCGTTGGAGAGTTATCTACCTGATGTGGATGACAAGAGTTGAATTAGAATTATTGGTAGGCCAGTATGGGTGTGTGTTCTACACTGAGTCGGAATTGTTGACTCTGAATTGCTATTGTTGAGGGATGTACCATTCGATTGTCATTGAGCTTATTCGTATTTTGGAGTGATCTATGAGTTACCTTTTGGTGTTTCGAGGAGATGTGATTGTTGGTTATATGTTCATAGGGTGCGGTTCTATCTGGGCTTGATAGTGAGATTTGAGTAAGGTAAGTAATTGGGTGTTGCAGAATCGAGACGTATTGGTTATGTTCTTTCTGGTTCGGGTGGCATGGTATCGTCCGATTTCCAGCGTGGTTATGGTGATGCACTTTGAGTAATTGATGTCGAATTGCGCATGGTTATTGATTTTGAGCAAGGTGGCTTGGAGTATGTCATGTGGTCCAGCGGTTGGATGAGAGCATGCTTTGCAGCTCAGTTAGGTAGAGGTATGATCCTTGGTGTCGGATTTGTGTGATATGGTTTCACGATGTGTATCAGGATTTTAGCAGGATATGATAATGGCAAGAGAAATGGCAGGATAGTCCTCTCGGGTGAGTCTTCTTTATTTTATAAATTGAGCTTTTGGGATGTTGTTATTGAGTGCACGAGTTGCACAAGTTATGGCTCTGGATGGTATAGTGGTATTGATGCTGATCAGACGAATGGTTACTAGTTTCTGCATGTTCCTTTCATCATTGGCAGTATCTGAAAGGGTTAGAACGAGGCTTTGCTTGATAAGAGGTTATTTACCGGTATTGGGTTGTTATAAGCAACTATTGTGATTAGGAGTTATCGACACGAGTGCTTGAGTCATGCAGTGGATCATGGTATTTCATCTTGGGTTACAGATATGACTTGTTACAGGGTGCTCAGACTTATTCAATTATAGTTGTGGGATTTTGATCTTGTAAATTGATTCAGAAGTGAAAATTTAGTTCTAAGGTTTATGGGTCAGGATTTGATAATGAAATTTCAGTTATGTTGTGTTATCAGACCTAGATGGGGTAGGGTGATGTGGGATCACCTCCGAATATGTGCATGGTAGGTTACACAACAATTTTTGGTGGTGTTGGAACAACTCTAGGCACGTTCGAGGACGAACATATGTTTAAGCGGGGGAGAATGTAACGACCCAGTCGGTCGTTACGTAGAACTTGCATTAGAATTACTGTTATTGACTTGTCATAGGTTAGTTATATTGTTCTTGATGTGTTAAAGTTGGTAGGCTTGGAATCAGAATGGTTGTAGTGAGAGTTGAGTCACTTAGTCTTTAAAAATAGCCTTGAAGTTAGAAAATTCAACTGAGAGTTGACTTATTGGTAAACGAACTCGGAATGCGGATTTTATGGCTCGGATAGCTTCGTTAGGTGATTTGGGACTTAGGAATGTGTTCAGAATAATTTTGTGATTTCCGTTGTAGAATTAGGCTTGAATTGGCGAAAGTTAGTTTTTGGTGATTTCCGGCCGGTAGTGGAAAATAGGCTGTAGGGTTCGGAATGGAATTCCGGAAGTTGGAACAGGTTCGTAATGTAATTTTGGATATGTCTGCAAAATTTCAGGTTAATCAGAGTTGTTTTGGAGAGTTTCGGCATCGTTGGTGGATTTTAGAAATTTGAAAGTTCTTAGGCTTGAATCCGATGTGATTTTGGTGTCTTGATGTTATTTTTAGTGTTTTGAGAGTGCAACTAAGTTTGAATGATCATTTATGATGCGTTGGTATATTTGGTTGAGACCCCGAGGGGCTCGAGATTGATTTCAGATGGTTAACGGGAAGTTTTGGGACTTGAAATATGCAGCTTCAGCTGCTGGTTTCCGCATCTGCCATGATATGGCTTGTTATAGCGCTTGGGATGTAGGATCCCCTCTGGAGTCTGCACACACCCTCAGTGAGCGCAGGTACCTACTGAGTGATGTTGCCCGCTGGGGTGATACTGAGTGACTGTGATGTTGCCCGCTGGGGTGATACTGAGTGACTGTGAGGTTGCCCGCTGGGCTGATACTGAGTGACTGTGAGGTTGCCCGCTGGGCTGATACTGAGAGATGATTATGAACCGAGTGGCAGATTTATGATGATATTTTGCTGAGTTTTTTACTATGATTCACTTCGTTTTTCAAACTGATTTTACTGAGAAATATTGGAAAATTATACTTGTTTCAAAGGATTTTTGGAAAATTGGTTTTCGAACTTATGTATTTGATGAATACTTTATGGTGACTTGGTGTTTTTACTGTTTTTGGTGAATTGGTGTACTTGTGCTGTGTGTTTCGTATTTCTCAGACTGTGATTTATTTTCATTACTACTGAGTTGGCATACTCATCATTACTCCCTGCACCCCTGTGTGCAGATGCAGGTACTGGTTCGGAGCAGTAGTCATCCGAGTTACATTTATCATCAGCTTTGGGATTTCGAGGTAGCTGCCCAGCGTACACAACTTCTCCATTTCCCTTCCTTATTTAGTATTACTATTTCATTCCTAGACTTTGTCTATGACAATACCAGAGTTATTTAATTTCGTAGATGCTCATGACATGTTGACTCCGGGTCTTGGGGACGGTTGTAGACTGTTAGCTTGATTGTTTTGTTTAAAGATTTCGAAATTATATGCGTATTATGAATCGTTGAAAATACATTGAGATATTTGAAAAGAAAAATGTGAAAATTATGAGTGTTGGCTAGCCTAGTTCCACGATAGGCGCCATCACGGCCGGTTAGGATTTGGGGTCGTGTCATAGAACTTGTTCACATAATTGTCTATATGTAAAAAAAAAAAAAACTTAATAACGTCAAGCTGTTATGAATAGAATTCTATTTAAGGTGAATGTCTATTTTAGAGAGTTCTTAGGGATTTTAGTTGGTCGCTAAGTCACTCTTTCCCTATAAATAGAGGGGTCCTATTCCATTGTAATTCATCTCAAAATTGTAACGACCTGGCCGGTCGTTTTGGAGAGTTAGCACCTCGATCCCCTGATAACTGTTCCTCCCTTGTCTTATTAGGTTAATGGAACGAGTCGGAGCATTGAGTGATGAAAAATTGGAGTGTTTTTGGACATATAGTCTTTTAAGGTGAGCTTTGACCTTAGCTACTAGGCCGGAGCGGGAGCTATGTGAAGACGGATCCGGAATGGAAATCCGTCGACTCCGTCAGCTCCGTTGAGTGATTTCGGGGTTGGGAGCGTGTTCGGAATGTGTTTTTGAGGCCAGACGTAGATTTAGGCTTGAATTGGCGAAAGTTAGAATTTCGGCGATTTCGGCCGATAGGTGAGATTTTGATATCGGACTCGGAATGGAATTCCGAAAGTGACAGCAGGTCCGGAATTTCATTTATGACCTGTGTGCAAAATTTTAGGTCATTCGGACGAGTTTAGACGTGGTTCGGTGTCGGAAGTGAATTCTTGAAAATTCCTAAGTTCCTAGGCTTGAATCTATGCATTTTTGGATATTTTGAGGTTAGGGCACGTGTTTTTAAGGCTCGACTAAGTTGGAATGAGGTATTGGGGTCAGATGGTGGTTTTGGTTGAGGTCCCGGGGGCCTCGGAGTCGATTCAGATGTTTAACGGGGAGTTTTGGGACTTTGCAAGCAGCTGAACTAGATCCTCTTCTGATGTTCCGCACCTGCGATGGAATCTCCGCAGGTGCGAGCTCGCAGGAGCGACCCCCCTAGCCGCAAGTGCGAAGTTTGAGGAGTCATCCCAGGGTCCGCAGGTGCGAAGGACCTTCCGCAGGTGCGGAGCCGCACCAGCGACAAAAGACCCGCAGGCGCGACCCCTGTCCAGCCTAAGTAAATCCCGCACCTGCGATTAGGTTTCCGCAGGCGCGGAGCCGCACCAGCGACCAGCCAGCCTCAAGTGCGATCCCAGGGGTTTTAAATGAAATCCCGCACCTGCAATGATATTTCCGCAGGTGCGGTACCTCAGGTGCGGTTAAAGGGACCGCAGGTGCGGAAATCCCTGTTCATATTCTAAGAATCCGAGGGTTATGTTATTTCACCATTTTTGAGTTGTGGGAGCTCGGGAGGGGCGATCTTTGAGAGGATTTTCACGTGGGTAATCGAGGTAAGTGATTTTCTACCACCATAGGTTAATTTCCGCGTTCCTAATCTTAAATCCCACCCTTAAATTCATGATTTTGAGTTAACATTGGGGGAAAATGGAAGAATCTTCTTAGACCTAATTTTGGGGTTTTGATTGGGTAATTAACCTCCGATTTGAGAGATTTTCATATGGTTAGACTCGTGAGCGAACAAGGGTTCAGAAAATATAAATTTTTCCCGATTCCGAGACGTGGGCCCGAGGGGCGTTTTGGTCAAATTTTCTAATTTCGCGTATTAGTTCTGAATTAATTAGTTATTTCGATTTCTTGAATTTATATTTACGTTATCCCATCGAATTGAATAGATTTGGGCCACCCGGAGTTGGATACGCGTGGCAAGAGAGTGATTAGCGGTTGATTTGCACAGTTGAGGTAAGTGGCTTGCCTAACTCTGTGTTTTTTCCCCCAAGTAATCCACTAGACTGAGCGCCTAGGGCTAGTTTTTATATATATATAAAGCAATAACAGAGTAGCATGGTGTCTTACCGGGAGTAAGGCGATGATAAATGCGATCTACGTCACTCCTATACAATGATGTAGTACTAATATATGAAATAAAAACTACTCTATGAATAAAAACTAGTTTATTCAAACATAGCCATATATTGCATTATCGCACATGTGTACGCCTTCCCTGCTTGGTTCCTTATGTAATATATCTGTGTGTCTTCTTGCATTTGCGTGTGAATCTGCACTGCATTTACTTATATTTGTCTCCTCCAACATCCATGACCAGTATGTACTCTAAATGTGGCTATCCATTGTAAATGACACTGCCCAGCTGTTTAAATTTGTGTTACCTTTGTCCCTTCTGATGCCTATTCTATTGCTGTACCAAATGTGAATCTGAAGTGTTTTTGCATGCTGTTGCTCCCTGCATATCCTCCTTGGTATTTGTGGTGAGATCTTTGTCTTATTCAATTGAATGCCTTCCTAAAATCTCGTCGCAACAAGCTGCCTCGAACTAGGACACCTGATCGCTCCTTGTTCAACAGTGGGAGACTCTGTGTTGGGGAATCTCCCTTAGGCATTTTTACTGATTTTTTTCCTATAAAAACCCCGTGTACGTGAGGTGACGAGCGCGTGCACGGGACAATTTCACTGAAGTTCCTTATTTCTTCTACATAATGCTTTCTTTCCAACTCTATTATTACTGCTATCATTTAAATTGCATAATAACTTAAGATTTATCATGGTAAATTGATTTCTAACTGATTTTCCAATCGTTACTATCCTTTGAAACTGATTTAATGATCTTTCTTCGAGATTTCCAACTGGTTTTCCTCGAACCCGTAAAACTACGTTATTTTGGAGATTTACTTTATATTACGTATAGATGCAGGGATTGCGGGCATAGACCTGAGCCTTTCCCTCATTATGCATTGCATACAGGGATTGCGGGCATAGACCTGAGCCTTTTCCTCATACTGCATTGCATACATAGGGATTGCGGGCATAGACCTGAGTCTTTCCCTCATTTTGCATTGCATTGCACCCTTACTTTCTCACAGAGCTTTATATATATATATTGCGTTGATCCGAGCATTTGATTATACCGTT
>ML281164.1:0-11964 GCA_005239495.1 Nicotiana undulata | reverse complement strand
GGGGTGAGGTTGGGTGGGGTGGGTGGTGACGAAAAAAAACTTTTTTGGAGAGAGGGCATAGGGTGGAGTTAGGTGGGTGGGTGTGGGGAGGGGGGGAGGGTTGGTGAGGGTAAGGAATAAGGTGGGGAAGGTTGAGAAGAAGTTTTGAGAAATGAATTGATGAGGAAAATATTTTCCAAAATATTTAAGCCAACCAAACATAAGAAAATTGGAAAATATTTTCCTTCATACCAAACACACCATATATGATGAAATTCAAGACTAAATCATGGAATTTAACCAAAACTAAGTGAGAACTACTTACCCCAATCACTCTACTGAAAATCTCTTCAAAATTTTCCTTCTCTCGTGGTCTCCAATGGTTTTTGAGGTTTTGGACTTAAACCTCGATTTTTGAATATAAACTGTCTGCCCAGATTTTCCTTCTACGCGAACGCAACGGTCCTCTCGCATTCGCGTAGGCCAAACTCAACTACCTCCCAAAATACCCTTCGCGAACGCGAAGCTTTACAAACCTCGAGCCTCTGCAAACGCGTTCCACACATCGCGAACGCATAGACCAACGACCTGGGGTCCCTAGCTGCCAACTACCCTTCGCGAACGCAAGCCCTAGAGTGCGAGCGCGTAGAACTCTTCACCCAAACCTCCGCATTCGCGTCCTCCTCTTCGTGAATGCATAGAAAAATATCTTAGCTCCCCCATTTACTCTTCGCGAACGCGTCCCTCCACCCGCGAACGCGATGAACAAAATTCCTCTGCAACAATACCAGAAAATTTGCCAAGTTTTAAGCCAAGAATTAGTCCGTTAACACCCCCGAAACTCACCCGAGGCCCCCGGGACCTCAATCAAACATGACAACACATCCCATAACCTTATTCAAACTTAGTCGAGCCTTTGAACCACTCAAACAATGCCAAAACACTAAATCAACCTCGGATTCAAGCCTAAGAACTTAGAAACTTCTAAATTTCGCCAATGATGCCGAAACCACCCAAAACACGTCCGATTGACCTGGAAATTTGCACACACATCCCAAACGACATTGCAAACTTGTTACAACTTCCGAAAATCCATTCCAACCCCGATAGCTAATTTCCACCGCCGACCGAAAATTGCAAAAAGCTCAATTTTGCCAATTCAAGCCTAATTCTACTCCGGACCTCAAAATAACATTCCGAACACACTCCTAAGTCCAAAATCACCTAACGAAGCTATACGAGCTATAAAATCCACATTTCGAGGTTGTTTACCTAATAGTCAACTTCCGGTTGACTTTTCTAACCACAAGGCCAACTTAAGAGATTAAGTGTCTCATTTCTCACCATGACCACTCCGAACCCGAACCAACCAACCCCACACAACATAATTACGCTAAGAAACACATGATAATGCAGAAACGGAGAAAACATGGCTAATCTCACGGAACGACCGGCCGGGTCGTTACATTCTCCCCCTCTTAAACAAACGTTCGTCCCCGAACGGGTCTAGAAACATACCTGGAGTCTCAAATAAGTGAGGATATTTGCTCCGCGTCTCCTACTTGGTCTCCCAGGTGACCTCCTTCACCGACTGTCCTCTCACTGCACCTTCACTGAAGCTATATCCTTAGGACCTCAACCTTCTGACCTGAGGACCCAAAATAGCCACTAGCTCTATCTCATAGGACATATCACCCTCAAGCTGAAGTGCTGAAGTCCAAAACATGAGACAGGTCACCAACATACTTCCAAAGCATGGAAATGGAATACCGAATGGACACTCGATAAGTCAGGTGGTAAAGCAAGTTTATAATCCACATCTCCAACCCTCTGAAGCACCTCAAAAGGCCCAATGAACTGAGGACTCAACTTTCCCCTCTTCCCGAACCGCATAACACCCTTCATGGGTGATACCTTCAGTAGAACCTTCTCCCCAACCATGAAAGATACATCCCAGACTTTCCGGTCCGTATAACTCTTCTTCCTAGACTGCGCCGTGCGAAGCCGCTCCTGAATCAACTTCACCTTATCCAACGCATCCTGTACCAAATTTGTGCCTAATAGCTTAGCCTCAACCGGCTCAAACCATTCAATCGTAGATCTACACCTCCTCCCATATAAAGCCTCATACGTAGCCATCTGAATACTCGAATGATAACTATTATTATATGCAAACTTCACGAGTGGCAGAAACTGGTCCCATGAACCCCTAAAATCAATGACACAAGCATGCAACATGTCCTTCAGAATCTGAATAGTGCGCTTTGACTGCCTGTCCATTTGGGGATGAAAAGCTGTTCTCAACTCAACCTGAGTACCCAACTCTCTCTGAACGGCCCTCCAAAATTGCGATGTGAGCTGAGTACCTCTGTCAAAAAATGATAGAAACTGGGACACCATGCAACTGGACAATCTCCCGAATGTAAATCTCAGCTAACCGCTCTGAAGAATAAGTAGTACCAATAGGAATGAAGTGCCGGACTTGATCAACAGATCTACAACAACCCAAATGGCGTCGAACTTCCTCGAAGTCCGTGGGAGTCCAACTAAAAAGTCCATAGTGATCTGCTCCCACTTCCACTCCGGAATATCTTATCTCTGATGCAGACCGCCTGGTCTCTGGTGCTCAAACTTGACATGCTGACAGTTGAGACACCGAGATACAAATCCAACAATATCTTTCTTCATCATCCTCCACCAATAATGTTGTCTCAGATTCTGATACATCTTCGCGGCACCCAGATGGATGGAGTACCGCGAGATTTGGGCCTCTGCTAGAATAAACTCTCGAAGCCCATCCACATTAGGCACACATATCCGACACTTCATTCTCATAACCCCATCATCACCAATAACTACATCTCTGGCGTGACCTCGCCGGACCCTATCCTGAAGAACGAGAAAATATGGGTCATCATACTGACGCTCTCTGATACGGTCATAAAGAGAAGATCTGGAGGCTACACAAGCCAATACCCAGCGAGGCTCTGATAAGTCCAATCTCACAAACTGACCTGCTAAGGCCTGAACATCAAGTGCTAATGGGCGCTCTGTTGTTGGAAGATATGCTAGACTCCTCAAACTCCCTGCTCTACGACTCAAGGCATCGGTCACCACATTAGCCTTCCTCGGATGGTATAAAATAGTGATATCATAGTCCATGAGAAGCTCCAACCATCTCCTATGACGCAAATTCAAATCCTTCTACTTAAACAGATGCTGCAGACTTTGGTGATCAGTGAAAACCTCATAATGAACTACATACAAATAATGACGCCAAATCTTTAAGATGTGAACAATGGCTGCTAGCTCGAGATCATGCACTGGGTAATTCTTCTCATGAGTCTTCAATTGGCGTGAGGCGTAGGCAATCACCCTACCCTCCTGCATCTATACACAACCAATGCCTATCCTCGAGGCATCACAATATACAGTATAAGAACCTGAAGCTGATGGCAATACTAACACTAGAGCTGAGGTCAAGGTAGCCTTGAGCTTCTGGAAGCTCTCCTCACACTCGTCCGACCACCTGAACGGAGCACCCTTCTAGGTCAACTTGGTTAAGGGCGAAGCAATAGAAGAAAACCCCTCCACAAAGCGAGGGTAATACCCCTCCAAACCAAGGAAGCTCTTAATCTCTGTAGCCGAGGACGGTCTGTGCCAACTCTGCACCGCCTCTATCTTCTTCGGATCAACCTGAATACCCTCACTGGACACCACATGCCCCAAGAAAGCTACTGAGCCAAACCAAAACTCACACTTGGAGAATTTTTCATAAAGCTTCTCCTCCTCAATCTCTGCAATACAACTCTAAAATGCTGAGCATGATCCTCCTGGCTACGAGAATATACGAAGATGTCATCAATGAACACAATAACAAAGAAATCCAAGTACGACTGAAACACACTGTTCATCAAGTGCATGAATGCTACTGGGGCATTGGTCAGCCCAAAAGGCATCACCATAAACTCATAATGACCATAACGAGTCCTGAAAGCTGTCATGGTGAAGTAACTGGAGCTGAAGATGACGACTGACTCCACTACTGGGATGAACCACCCGAAAGACGGGGACAAAACCTCTTGATATGACCCGGATCACCACACTCAAAACAACCCCCCTCAGTAAATGACGGTTGGGACTAGAGGGAATCCCTAGCACCTGGATAACCCCAAGAAGAACCATGCACAAAGGAACCCTGGACCGATGGTGCTCGAGATTAACTCTGGGCTGGAAGAGCAGTGAATGATGGATGCCCTGATGAGAACTATGAGGACCACGACCAGCCGATCCACCAAGATAACTTGAGTGACCCAACTGAGCCGGTATGAATGGACGGCCTCTGTCGTGCAGGGAATGACCTCCTGAAGGAACACCACCAAAACTACCAGATCCTCGAGGCCTCTTGGCCTCCCTCTCGACTCGCTCCTGGCAGCGAACTGACTCAATCTCTCTAGCTATGTCAACCACCTCCTCAAAAGAAGCGCCAGATACCCTCTCCCTGGTCAGAAAAATCTGTAGTTGTTAAGTGAGACCTTCGACGAACCTCTTGATCCTCTCCCTATCCGTGGGAACTAGCCAGATATCATGGCGGTCAACCTCGGAGAACCTCATCTCATACTGCATCACGGTCATGTCCCCCTGACGCAATTGCTCGAACTGCCTGTGCAGCTCCACCCTATGGGAATGCGGTACTACTTCTCAAGGAAAAGAACGGAAATTGATGCCAAGTAAGGGGCGTTTCACCAACAGGCCTACGCCTCTCATAAGCCTCTCGCCAAGTGAATGCAGCTCTTGAGAACTAGAAAGTAGTGAACGAGACACCACTGGTCTCCAATTTCCCTGTTGTGCGAAGAATCCTCTAACACTTATCTAAGAAGCCCCGGGCATCCTAGCCCTTAGTACCGCTAAAAGTCGGAGGCTGAAGTCTACCAAATCTCTCCAACCTGCACTGCTCGTTGTTAGCCAAAATTGGGATCACAAAATCCTGAGTTGGGGCAACCGGCTGGGCTGGAGATGCCCCATATATCTGGAGCCTCTGAATAACCTGCTCAGGTGTACGGGCAGCTGGAGTCTGAATGCCCGCCCCGACCTGAGAAATAGCGGCAGTAGTAGAAACAGCGACTGCCTGTGCGAGGCTGGTGCACATCGTCAGAATCTGAGCTAGAGTCTCTTGAAGACCCAGAATCACAATAGGCACTGCCGATGCCTGAGCCTATCCCGCTAGTACATCAGCGGCTGGGATCTGATTTGGAACAACTGGAGGGTCCACAGGTACTGCCCCGACTGCTGCGCGGGCTACACCCCTCCCTTTACCATAGCCTCTCACGGGCCTAGCTGGTGTCTGGTAACCCTGATCGGTAGTGCGTGTCCTTACCATATGTGAGAGAATGAAACAACAAAAGTTTAGTTTCTTGAATTAATAGATTCGTACGACGGAATTCAAGAATGCGAGAATTTTCCTAAAGGTTCTGTAGCGTCTCGAAGATAAGTATAGACGTCTCCGTACCGATCCGTAAGACTCTACTAAACCTTCTCATGAATGGTGAGACCTATATAACCTAGAGCTCTGATACCAACTTGTCACGACTCCTAAATACCCAATCGTGATGGCGTCTATCGTGGAATCAGGCAAGCCACACATTTCATTTGCTTAAAGTTATTTTCAGAAAAATCACTATATTTGCAGCAAGAGTCATTTTATAAAGAATTAAAATGTTTAACATCATTAAAACCCAACTAACAAATCACCGATCTAGTGTCACCGAGTCATGAGCTACTATAAATAAAATGTCGAAATACAAAAGTAAACAACATAGTCTGAAATAATAAAAATGCGATAGGAAGATAAAGAAGGAGAAGACGAGGCTACGATTGCCAGCTGCTACCTCGAAGACTCCAAGGAAAACTCTGACCGCAAATCAGCAACCACTACCGGGTCCCGATGTACCTGGATCTGCACACAAGGTGCAGGGGGTAACGTGAGTACACCAACTCAAAAGTAACGAACCCAAACTATGGGCTGAGAGGTAGTGACAGACTAAAACTCAACAATTAAAGCAAAAAAATGTACAGAATTTAGACATGTTCACAATTCTAGTAGATAATGAAAACAGAATATGTCAGGTATGATCAGTAACCCATGTGTAACTTAGTATACTCTACATGCAGATGTATCAACAGTGTGGAAATGCACATAGTGCTCACAACTCTCACACAGAAGTCCACCTAATACTGTATATGGCTCTCAGGCCCAGGGAAGATCCATCCTGAAATATGCATAAACACCGGTGACTATAGTCACTCAGTACTGAGGAAGGCCAATCTAGCCCCACAGAGAAGATCCATCTCCGGAATACAACCCTCGGACAAGATCCATGTCCAGGGAAGATGTCACGACCCGATTTACCCTCCGAAAGGTATCGTGACGAAACCTAATCTATACAATTAGGTAAGCCTAAATTTGCGGAAAACAAATATAATAAAATAAAGACAGAAAGAAATGTAAGTAGACATAACATAGCCGCTCGGCATGTACAATTATAACTTCCAAAACCCGGAATATCACATTAGTCACAAGCTCTATCTCAAAATAGCTCTATACAACGTAAGGGAAATACATGAAAAATCTATCTAAGTCTGGAGTGGAAGGTGACTCGAAGGACTCTGCGGACGCGGCAGAATTACCTTTCGGTCTCCTCGAAGAAGCTGCTCGGACCCCTAGCCATGGAATTGAGTGCTGGTACCTGGATCTGCACACGAAAAACATGTGCAGGAAAGGGCGTGAGTACACCACAATTGGTACCCAGTAAGTGCCAAGCCTAACCCCAGTCAAGTAGTGACGAGGCCAGGTTAAGGCTCTACTCGATTTTTATAAGTAAAACAGTTTAAAATAGTACATAGGGATATAAATTCTAAGGTAAGCAGTAGAAACAAATAATCTGAAAGTAAAACAACAACAAGGAGACCTTGGCTCAGCACAAAGTATCACACGGTGGAATCTCCCGGAATACGTCCGGTAGTTCTAAATGTAAAGATGCAGTACAAGGGGAAAGCTCCCGGAATACGTCCGTAGTCCCAATTTAAATATGCAGTACAGGGGGAAAGCTCCCAAAATACGTCTGTAGTCCCAATTTAAATATGCATTGAGAACGAATATCAGATACGGTGTATTTAAACAGCTCAGGAAAAGAATCACAGACAAGAACAAGATAAAGAATAACTAACACTGTGCATATTGTATCAAATAGGGAATTTAGGTAAAACAGGTAGGCATGCTTCTTCCTAATCCAAACTACAGAAGTAGCACATTAAACAGTGAAATAGGAGTAAAATGATGTATGGTATAGATAGGAAAAATAGAATTTAGCAATAATGGCCCGTGTACGTACTCGTCACCTCACGTACACGACGCCCATACAACAAATATTATCAAAACAACCTAAGGGGAAGTCCACAACACAGAGTTAGGCAAGTCACTTACCTCGACTGCTTTACTCAACTCAAAACCACGCTCTTGCCACGAGTATCCGACTCCGAATGCCCCAAATCTATTCAATTCAATTGCATAATGTAAATATCACTTTAAGGAATCAATATAGCTAATTAGTGTTTAACCAAAGAATGAGATTCCTTGGCCAAAGCTATTTTATGATAAACACGGGTTACTGATAATCGAGTGAATAATATAATGAATAAAGGAATAATAAGCAATATAGAATGCAGAAAAGTAAAGCCATTTGTATTCGAGAATTTAGATGATCCTATAGGTTATATTTCTTCCCTTTATATAGGGGTTTCCTAGTATAACGTTTGGTTCCTATCATGATTTCTCATTAGTGGATAATTATTACATTAATGAGGCGTTACAAAGGATAACCGTAACTGTTGTATAGGATTTACGTAACGTATAAGTCATTAACTGTTGATTCTCGAATCCGTCCGTAGCTTCGTCTGGGTTCACTGTGACCGTATCTCTTATTTGTCATTAAGTTTACCGTGGTTGATGAACTCGGGGGTCTATTGACCGTGTCTCTTTGTCTCTTACCTCTTTACAGAATCAAGTCTATCTGCTGCGTTTTCCTTGGTCAGCGTAGCTAGCTTAGTTGTCAAGGTCTTGCTTACGTGTGATACTCTTTTTTACCAATACAGATAGTCCCCCCACTTACTATATATTTATCGATTAATATTTGGTAAGTGGATATACATTTATGGCGTGAATATTTTGCTGCCACTTTGCTTCGTAACATTGTATCTTTTTATGAACACAGTCGTCATTTATCACTTCCATTTAATGCTCCTTCCATGTGTCCTTTTTTGATTGGATCTGCAATAAATCGACACTTTTTAAGGCTTTTTGCAGGTACATCAGTCCCGAAGTGACATCTTTGATTGTGACTTTCCATCATTATTCTTCCATGTTTTGACGGTTGCCCTTATGTATAAATAGTCTTCTTCCTTTCTTTACTTTCACGGAACACTTCCATACTTAATTCCTCTTTTGTGAAGAATTTTCCTTTGTTTTCGTAAAGATGTCTTCATCAAACCAACCAGAAAAGGTTATAGACGTAGAGACTCTGGCATCTTCTTCTGCTCCATCTAGGAGCCGTAGAGGTGGTCAACTGAGGAGTCTAGGATCTGCCTCTACTAGAGGTTCTTCTTCCCTTCTGGTTTCTCCTCCTTCCGCTAGGTCTTTGTTGTCCCCTAGAGCTAGGTCTTCTCACTCTGTTTCTAAGAGTAAAGATGATATTCGTGAACCCAAAGTCGACAAAATTATTTCTGCTGAGATAGTCTTTACAAGGGAAAATTCATCTATCGCTGAACAGTCTTCTTCTTTGGAGAGTGTAAAGAAGTATGCGACAATTATTACTAAATGTCACATTCCTCTTGTCTTCAGGGAGTGTTCTTGGGAGTCTAATGTTCCTATTCTTGTGCCGAATAATAATCAGAGGATTACGTCTTACAATATAGGTTATTCCTTCGTTTACACTTATCCTTTTACACTAGGATTTAAACCTCCCATCGACCCTGTTATCATCGAGTTTTGCCGCTTCTTCGATATCTGTCTAGGACAAGTCGGTCCTTTAGTGTGGCGAGTAGTTGCTTGCTTGAGAGTTTTAGCTTCTAGGGTTTCAGTTCCATTCACCTTCCACCATCTTATTCATTTATATTTTCTTGTTTTATTTCGTCAAGGGGTTTTTACTCTGGCTGCTCGGAGTAAAAGAGTTTTAGTAACCCCAGGTGACGATAAGCATAGAGGTTGGTACCTTAGGTACGTTGCCGTTCCCACTGCCATTTTAGTTGGTGAAAATAATCTTCCCTTCCCTGAGAAGTGGAACCGTGCACGTAAGTACTTTTTGGTTCGTATCTATTTAGATTTGAATTGTGTTTTTAATACTGCATCTGTTTTTCTCTTCTTTTGCAACAATCATGAATACCGTCGAGAATGTCTCCGGTATTCGTGATTGGGTAGAAAGAATATTGTCTTCCGCTCTTGTTGAAGAGAGATCTTGGAAATACTTTTCCATGAAGTACAATTGGATTGTTAAGACCCACGGTAAGCGAAGTTTTTCTTACTTCCTGCCTTACCTGAGTTTTTTTATTCTCATTTAATGTTTCCCCCTTTTTTTTTTCTTGATAGGGTTTTCTGTCCGTGGGGCATCTGGTTCATCGCTCCCGAAGATGTCTTTGTCCCATGCTCAGAGCATCCGTGCCAATTCTTCGAAGAGAAAAGTCAGTGATCCCCATTCTGGAGGGGAATAGGAAGAAGGAAGAGAGGGTGCTTTGGTGCACCAGTCCAGAAGGAGGCGACTAGTTTCAGATGATGAATCTGCTCCCAAGTCTCTTCCTTCTGTGTTGGCAATTAGGCCCTCTTCTACCCTAGATGAATCTCAGTACCCGGTTCAAGATCCTGTCGAGCGTCTTTTCTATGAGGGGTTTGAGCTTGACCCTGATAATGTTCCCTTAGCTACTACCTTTCCTGATTTTGCTGCTGCTCCTGCTCCTCTTGCTATTACTACCGCTCCTCCGTCCGTATCTGTTATTTCCTCAACTCCTCATCCATCCGTATCTGTTGATGTGACCTTGGCTCCCTCGGCTCCTCGTCCGTCCGTATCTATTGTTGTTCCCTCTGTTCCTGCTTCCATGCCTTCTCTTGTGGAAGTAGGATCTTCCAGAAGGGAGATGCGGAGGGTTATAATTGAGGTTCCAGCCGGAGGGAGTCTTTTTAAGAAGACGGGTGAACCTGAAGTGTGGCTCAAACCTATGATCGTCTCTAAAGAGAGATCCAAACTTGACAGCCATTCAACTCTTACTTAGGCCAACGAAGTGGTGCACAATTCTTTGAAGGTATGCCTTTGAATTTTTCCTACATACAATTTTCTTCGGATAACAGTTTAACATGTTTGATTATTTTACTGTTTTTTGTAGACGCACCTTATTGGCTTAGAACTCATGAAGAGAGTTTCAAATTCAGAGAATGAGTTGAAAGAGCTGCGTGAGCTTCAGTTTGATTTTGACAATATGAAGGCACAATATGATGGCTTAAGGATAGACATGGATGCTCTAGTGGAGTTAAGGCATACCTCAAAGGAGCAGTTGAGGATTGCTGCTACGGAGTTAGCAGTGGAGAGAGCTTCTTCCAACCAGGTCAACAAGGTCAAAAACATTCTTGAATCCTCATTTGCTGAGCAGTTGTCGAAAGCCATGGAGGAAATCAGGAATCTAAAGCATATGCTAGGGCAGAAGGAGGAATACTCCAGTGAACTTGTACGGAATCTTTCCCAGACTCAAGAGGATCTTCGTGAAGCCCAGGTCAAAGTTCGAACTCTGGAGGAGTCAGTTGTACCTTTGAAGGTTGCCCTTGAAGCCGCCGAAGCTAAGAAGGATAGCTTGAAGATTGAAATTCAAGCATGGTCAAAGGATTATAGTGATATTGAAGAGGCGACAACTGTTGGCGTGAGTTGGGCGTATATGAGTGCTCGTCATGATACGTTAATGGAAATGAGTCAGGAGGGCTTCGACCTCAATGACGAGATTGCTAAATCTAAAGAGGCCATGGAGAAGACCCAGCGGGGTCTTGAATTTTCTCCATCTGATGGAGCCCATGATTTTCAAGCAGCTGTCGTTCCCCCTCCTGAAGAAGTCAACTCTCCTCCTCCTCAAGAATGAAGATTTTGTTATCCTCACTTCCCTTTTTTATTTATTTCTTTGGATTGATGTGGTTACTCCCAGCTCCATCGGGAGTAAGTTTGAAACTTTAAAGTCCCCAACTGAAAACTTAGGGGCACAAAAAATGTGAATACTTATGTGGCTAAGTACTAGTTAGTACTTAGTTTTCGACTTAGCCGCTTATTTTAATTTCAATACAATCTCGAGACTTTTTGCTATGAGTTTGAATGTTACTCTTTTAAGTCGATTGTATGTATTGCTTTTCTGAGGTTTTTGTTTGTACCTCTTAGCTTTTTTGCATGAAAATGCATATTTCACTTTGAACCTTTTCACAGTAGGTGTAGTGTTCGTATAAATTTTTAGCCTTTGTTTGTGACAGGCTTTGTTTATGAGTTAGGGCCCTTTTTGATTAATACTTAATGAAGAAGACGTCTCAACTTCATTGGAATGCAATAGAGTGATAGGAATTTCTCACATGTTTAAGAATGTTTTTGTGAGAAGTTTTTATTTGAACTTTCACAACATTTTACATGTGTTATGATTATCATCTAAGACTCATGTTGCAACTGTTTTGTTTTAACAGATTTGATAATCACTTGTATTTCGCAACTGTTTTTCATAGGTAACAGTTTTTTCGAGTTAATACAAGGAGATAACTGTTTTTCATTAGTAACAATTTTTGTAAATGTTGGATGTTTACCCATAACTGTTTTTATTTGCAACAATTTTATAACAAGTACGAGAGAAATGTATCGTAATTTGTAACTGTTTTATTTGATAACAGTTTTGATAATAAATACAAGGGTTATGATCTTT
>ML281160.1:0-71483 GCA_005239495.1 Nicotiana undulata | reverse complement strand
GTGTTGGATTAGATTTGATGAACATGTACAGTACAGCAGTAGCCTGGAAATTCCAGCTATACAATTATATAAATTGAAATTATTCGGATAGTAGAAAAATTTGTCACGGTCTCATGTAGATTTCATGTTTTTATTAAGTTAGTACTTAGTAAAAACAGTCTTAGTTATTACATATATTTTGGTGTAGTTTGTTGTTTTTTATTACCGAATAATAAATCGAAACCGTACCGAACCGAAATAAGAAATACCGAACCGTACCGAAATATTTAGGTACGGTATTTGGTATACACAATTGAGAAACCGTATACCGAAATACCGAACCGAAATTCTTAAATACCGAACCGAAGTACCGAATGCCCACCCCTAGTGGAGGTGGAGGACCTATGGATCTGGTATGGTATGCTGATGAAGCCAATATGCACGAACCAACCTTAGGGGATGGGAATAATCAAAATACAGAAAAGTAAAAAGTTAACAAGTCAGTAGGGAATTTTGAAAGGATATTTAAACATGTATTGCAGAATTATAAATTCGCGCCCTAATTTGGGTACCTCATCGTGCTCGAGGTAGGCCTAGAGACATGTATATTTGGAGAAACTTAATGCCGATAATTGCATCATTTCATTAAAATGTGGTAAATAAACCAAATCTCTAAAACAACAATAATCAAAAGGAGTTACTAGTGACATTTGCCTTATTACGATCAAATTCTAAAACGACTCTAGAAAAACAAGTAAACGTCAATTCTAATCTAATTGGTCCTAGAGGGACCTTCTCCAAGATTGGCCTTATTAGCCCCATCGATCAGATTCCCCAGGCCGCGCATGTCCAGCAATAGATATGCCCTTGCTAGATGTCCTCCTTCATTGCCCTCTGCATTCTGACAATCCACGATCCTTTTCCTCATCTTCCCTTCAAGCTCCATCATACCCTGCTCTAAATACTCCAACCTCTATGTTGACTTTGTGGCGATTCCTCTCCATTCATTAATTGATTCCATGTCTACTTTGTGTTGTTCCAAATGTCTGGCCTCAGACTCAAAGATTCTTTTGTGTAACCTCTTGTATTTCACGTGTGCTTCAACAACGTAGTCTATGCCCCTGTTTCCTCGATCAATCCCTGACTTGACTTCTCCTGCTATGTCATCATTCAACCATGAGGGGTAAAAATACACATGACCGGCGTGGTATCGATCTGGCTCGATGGTATCCTTTTCCACAATGATCTTCAGATGCCACATGTGTTGTTCCTCACACTTGAATGGAATGGAATCACCCTGAAAGTCTGCTTTGTAGTGAACCATCTTGCAAAATCGTGGTATGACTTGTTTCCTCCCAGCCAGCCTCATGACCCTGATAGGAGCATAAGGATAGGTACCCCTTAACCCGATCAGCACTAAGTGAGAACATCTCTTGACCTGATTATGAAATCGCTAGTAGGGAACCACTCGAACATCCAATGGACCTTGTCATCAGTCAAATTGCTAAAGAAGTGTACCCAATTCACATCGTTTCCTAGTTGTGCAAACCTTTCTGGGATTAAAGTCATTCTCTTTGGATGGTGAAAAGCTATGTGGTCATTCCATGGTCGTCGAGAAAATTCTTGACGGTATTGTCCTCTTTGAAGATGTTCTAACAACCATATTTGCAGTAACAAATTACAACCCTCAAAATGCCTAAATCCCTTCTTGCAACGGTCTAAAGCTTGGTATATCTCTGCCACGATCATTGGGACAATAGTGTAAGTATGTTCCTCAATTCCTTTCATTAAGGTCTTGGTGACCATAGCTACACGAGTGCGGATCATGTCTCCTTTTATTGGGAATACCAACATCCCCAGAAAACAGACAATGAATTAAAAAATCCGACGATGAGTCCAACCCAGAGAAATAATGGCAAACTCATCATGATATATACGATAGGACGTGTTATGCCCATAACGCTCGTAAATGAAGTCGAAAGGTATATAAGACTTCTTCAGGCAAACTAGCTCATCATTCATTTGAAAACCCATAATTTTCAGAAACCCTCTAGAAGTACGACTTTCTGGTACCAACAGACCAGGGCTATCCTAGGGAAGCCCAGCAAAGCCTCCTATTTCCTCAAGTAGGGGAGTCATCTCTATATTACCGAAACGGAAGACAGTCCTCTTTTCATCCCAAAACATGGTAGCGGATTCGATCAGTACATTGTTTGGCTAAATGTCCAGCAAAGAAAGTAAAGTTCTGAGAAATATTTTCACATGGTTTTTGTCGCTGGGCGAGAGATTTTACCACTAATCTAGCAACAGAGGCAAGATACTTCGGACCACACCGAACCTGGGGACTTCGTGCCTTATTTCTGCAAAACAGATAAAGTTATCCCTCTCCCCCTCCGGATTCAACTATTTACACATTAATGATTAGCATATCGGCACGTTTTCTCCAAATAATGCACACATCATGATTGTGCCCGTTGGGATTATGGAAATCCCGATGGGCTTTGGACAAGGTTTGTCTTAGAGAGTTATTACGCGGATAGAGTTCTAACCCATGCTAGGTTTGGACATGATGCATGCACAGTTAACATTAGAGTAGGGTTTTCTATAAGAGTCTAGACCGGTACCCTCAAGTGGACAACTTGAGAGGAAAAGGCACGAAACCGTCGACTGCACCGCCGATCGACTAGTTTTATCGAAAATAAGCCTTTCCAAATTTAAAAATGGTAATATAGGAAGAGCGCGGACACTCATCAAGTGCCTCTATGGTATTAATTGCGCACGAATGGAATATGATGTGGAGCATGCAATTATGCAAAGATAAAACAACACATTGTCAAGTATTTTGCAAGATAAAGCGATAAATGCAGTATTTAATAAATGTAAAGACAAAAATGAAAGGAAAACAAGGAAGGAGTTAGTTCGTATAATGAATTTTTTATATAATAAAGCGATAAAAGGGGTAGGGATTGGGAAAGACATGATGTAACAAAATTTAGAAGAGTTGGAGCCAGTGAACATGAATAGGAAATAACGGAAGGGATGCATATTGTAATCAGATTAAGCGAAGAATTGCATGTTAGTTCATACAAAGGGAAAATAGGGAAGAGGGTGTACATGTAGCAATAAAAGGGATAATGGGAGCGGGATGTTCAAGCATCAACAAAATAATAAAGACACGCTTATTGAGAGAAACTAATTCATATAGACTAAGTTCATTATGGTAAGAGACTAAGGATATCCCAGTAGAGTCCTCATGTTCTCGCGCTCCTTTTTCTCACGAAATTGGGTTTCGACATGTGACAACTCTTTTAAGGTATTAAAAGAGAGAGTCGCCACCTAACGGATTAAGGTGCGTTAGGGAACCTATTTTCAAATGACTCGGGTTTACTAGTTTGCATCACCAAAGATCAGGTAAGGGCCCAAATTACCTTGAGGAGAAGGTGTTAGGCACTCCTCGAGGTCTATAATGGTGGATCCCGGCCGAACTCGGATTATATGAATTAGTCTAAGAGAAGGGAAACAAATTTGGACAAGTAAAATAAACGACTTACTTTAAACAGAAGTGGGGAGTCCTAAGTTTTTTAGCCTAAAGGATCACCCCGTGCAACATAAATAATATTTCGTAACTCCCTCAAGACGGAGTGTTACTCATATTATTCAGCGGGCACAGACTATCATCTCCTGCTATCCGATTACTATATACAAGTTGTTTACCTAAAGCACTCTAGTCAATTCTAAGTTGTACTCTATGCGTGCACTACCCGTCCCATGACTTTGGTCCATGAGACATTTGGACCTCTATTTCAGGGTGGTTCTAGACCTTAACTTAGGTTGCTCAAAAGGGAAAATACTAAGCGACATAAAAACAGTTTATGACGTTCACAAATAAGCAAGTATGGGATCAAGTTAGCCTCCACATTTAGACAACAAATGCACGCCGAACTGATTAACATTGACATATTTTAAAATTGCAGAATCTTATGGGCAGGATCTCTATGTGATACTAAACGAATGAGCAGACAGTTATGCGCAAAAGCCAGTTTCTAATACGATTACCAGGACCTACATAAATTTGCCTACTGATTTTTAGCATAATGAGATTAAACCTACTAGCATGATGTCTAGATGTTTCACGCGATAATAAATAGTGGCAATCAAAGAAGCATATCCAGAATTACTTGTTTTGATCCTATAGGCATGTTTTCTAATGAGGGTAATAACACAGTGTTACAAAAAACTCCTGAACCAATGGAAAAAGGATAATTAAACTGATTTAATCCTATAGGCATGATTTCTACAATTTTGATCCATTTTTAGATCCTATAGACATGATTTATATAATTTGTGAACAGAACAACATGTAAACAGGATTTTTGCACACATATTGAATCACACTAATTCCTATAAGCATGGTCTCTAACAAGCATAAATAGAACACAATTGAACCAAGTATTGAACCTATAGGCAAGGCTGCTACCATACGATGATTGAACATAACAAAGTACCTATAGACATGATTTCTAAAACACAACATATAATAACACATTATCGAACCTATAAGCAGGATTTCTACCAAACTTGTTGCAAGTATAATATTAAAACCCCTTCCCAGTTTCACTAATACCCCAAAATATTATTACAATAATTATTACAAACACAAAATGAATGTTGTAAATTACATAATAGCTATAGCTATAGGGAGCCTACAACATGCCCAAATAAACCGGGACAGGCCAGGATTTCATCCTCACAATTCACAACAGCTCCAAAATTCATATTCATAGATACAAAACAACCAATTGTTGAGTGATTCACCCGGTGAGCATACGTCAAAGCTGAGCATACAGAACCCAAGAACCCAGTGTGTCAGAGTTCCCAAGGGCTTCAAGAACCCAGGGCATTGCTCACACTAGGGAGGTTGATCAGAAGTAATTCAGGAGAAAGACTAGGGACCAGGTCCTAGTGTGTCAGAGTTCATAAGGGTCTCAAATGAACCCTGAGCAGTGCTCACACTAGGGAGATCGAAGGACAGAACCAAAGTAGCCTTGACTTTCAGCCGGCTAATAATAAGAATTCAGAGAGACCGGATAGTAGATGAATGGAATGAAGTCGAGGGATCTTACCGAAGGACAAAATCAAATTGAGAATATACAAACAAATAGCAGACATGCTTAAACTTAAGGCAGACTTAATCAAGCTTCAGGAAATTGGGCTAAGTGCAAAAACTAGTGTCATAAGAAGAAATCACATCAATTGGCTATAGATTATGACATGCTAAAAACTAATAGGGCAATTACTAGAGACGTCAAGATATGATGAAAACATGATCAAACATGCCACATTATAGTGAATTCAGAAGCAGACTTGTTATCCTATTAATGAATGTATCCATACCTAGTTAACTAATCCATAAAAGGAGATATGAGAGCATGTTCAAAGAGCTGGATAATATCAAACTTAAACTTCAAGAGATGGCTACCATTGACATATAGGTTATGCAAAATCATATTAATCAACCCAAAGTAGGTCTAAAATATGTCTCAAACTACAAACATAATGGCATTTAGCAGAATCTAATTGAAGACACATTAAATGAAATGACAGATAAATGAGAATGAAATGGCAAAGCTTGGTAACTCACCAGTTAAAATGAAACAAGGAAGAAAGGAATCCCACAGTATTGTGAATATCACCAAAAAGAGCAAGAACTTAGAATTTCTGGCCTTGGCTTTCAGCCGACCAGGAATCACAGTACAGAACAAGGTTATTCGAGAGTAAATAACATACAACTTCAATTTTATAGTGTTCTTAATCAGTTTTTCCGAACTGTTTCACAGGGGAGTGGGAAGGAGTTTATATAGTGTAGGAACAGAACACATAAACATGGAAAATAATTAGTCAAACACTAGAAAGGCAAGCATTTAAATCAGTAAGGAAAGAAAATTTTGAAACCCTAATTTTAGGTAAACAACACAAATCAGCAGAAATAAAAGGCAAAAGAATCACATAATGCATGAGATGGACATATACATGAATATTATTCAAAATCACAGAATCGAACCAGATTTGGTTTGATTTAAGAGGGTCTAAAACCCTATTTTAGGGTAAGTAAAAAAATCGACAGAAATAGACAGATTCACACATAATAAGGCGAATATAGCCGAGATAATACTTAAAATTAAAGGCTTGAACCAATTTTGGTTCGAATCAAAGAAGATTTGTAAACCCTAACCTTAGGGTTAAGTATGAATCAACAAGATATGAACAAATCGGACTCACACGGTGCAAAATAAGTGTGTGTGGACTCAATATCGTCCAGATTCTAGAGACGAAAGTCAAATAGGACAGAATCAACGTAAGAGTACTTTCCATGTTTAGGCAAGTACTAGGTAATATCGTAGAGAATCACCCAATAATGGATACATATTGAAATGGTAAGTGAATAGGAAGAAAATCCCATTAGAAGCTAGATTAGGAGAGGAGTTTTGTGAGGCGACGGGCTAGGGTTCTTCATAGGGGAGATAGTAGAGAGGCGGAGGGTTTGGGGGAATGTGGTTAGGGTTTGAGGATAGGTGATATAAGGAAATGGGGGGAACGTGTGTGAGCCGTTGATAATTTTTTATCAACGGCTGGGATTTGAGCAGGGGTTGGGCCGAGTTAATTAAATGGGTAAGGGTACTGAGCTAATAGTGTTGGGCTTCGGGTAATTGGGTTATATTTGGGTAGTTTTAGGTCAAGAATTAATTATGAAATTAGGGCCAGGTTTTAAATACCCAATTTTTATAAATAAATAATTTATAAAAATAATAGATAAATAAAAAAATATCATTTGTGCATGAAAATGATTAAAAATAATTATTTGACATTATAAAAATATAAAAAGTTATTTTCTGTATAAATAATGTAATTATATGTACATATGGCTATTATTGTAAAATGTGCAATTTAGCCTTAAAAATTACAAATGTAATTATAACAAATGTACTTAAAATATTTAGAAGGTCATATGGGTGTAAATGATAAGTTTAGATGATAAAATCATCATAAAAATAATTTGTAAGGTAATTATTATATATTTATATAATAAAAGGTTTAAATAAATTGATTTAAAGTCTTTAAAATCATGAAAAATCATGAAAATTACTTGTATATGTTTGTAAATTAAATGATGATGCATATGCACTATTTTGAAAGTATATACATATATTTGGAAAATATGAGGGAAAAATTGGGTATCAACAATGGTTTCATGCTCGACCCTATTTGGAGTGTTGTGTTGATTCTGTAACTGAGCAATGGCGGTTTGTTGAGCCTGAAGCATTTCGAATAGTCCTTGGAGACTAGCTCATTCGTCTCCTATGCCCTGTGTACTTCGGCCATCAGTTCGACCTTCTTTGCGTATACTTCCCTCGGGATTTGCGCCTAGGTCCGCATTCAGAGCAACGTGTGACCTGACACCGACCGGGTTGACGGGCGGTGCTCCTCCAAGATCATCCTGCGGCACCTCGATTCCTGGAGCAATAACATTCTCATTTTTCCCGTGAAGTCTGAGGCCATTGTCACTGTGTGTAGATGTGTTTTGTGAGTTTGACATGATTCAACCTGGTAACAAAAATTCTTGACAAGAACAAGTGTAAAATAGTGTGTTTTACCATAATTAGTACTAAACAATCACTATTATCTTTAGCTCAACGGTGGGCACCAAACTGTTTACCTCGACATTCGAGTAACAATTAAACTTGTATTGTGGTTTTAAGGATACGTGATCTGATTCAATACCAATTGATAAATGATGAATTAAATAAATGAATTGAACGACAAAATAAATCAAACCAGTGTTGTAGCAATATATCGACCTCGATTCAGGATAACCTCGAGATCAAGTAGTAAGAACAGTAGTGAGTAATAAGTAAATAGAGAGCAGCGTGTGTATTATTTCAGTGAATGTATAATGATTACAAATGAATAGGGTCCCTCTTTATATAGTAGAGGAATCCTAAATAAGGTACAACTCTAATAACGGGAACAAATTCCATGATTGATGTCAATAACCGTTAGCATTTCAATTCCTTCCGAGATTGTCGCCGAGATCCTTGATCGATTACTAATATCTCGTCATTCCATTACTCGGCGTCGGTCATGCTTGGTCTCGATCCTCAGCGAGTGCTTCGATCTTCGTGCTTCATACTCTGCCAGCGAGCTCGACCCAGTCCTATCACGAGCTTGCATTCGAGTCAGCTCATCGAGCTCACGAAATCGGGCATACCCGGTTTCGACCGTATAAACAACAACTACCCAGTAAAGTCCCACAAAATGAAGTCTGGGGAGGGTAATGCGTAATATAATATTAAAAAAAATTAAAAACACACACACACACACACATATATATATATATATATATATATATATATATATATATATATATATATATATATATATATATATATATATATATATATGAGTTTGACGTGTGATTTTAGTACGAAAAAGAGAATGATATAGCTTATATTACTCAATATATATCCCTCTAAAGACAAAACACAAGTCTATTTCATACGTGCATAGTATACTGGTCTATTATTAGAGTTATTGGCATGTTGCACTTAAAGAAGGAAGATAATGAATAGCTCGAGGAACTCTGAATTTTAATAGCTCCGAATGGGAATACAATACAAACGGCGTGCCTATTATTTCTGGGTTTTAGTTAATCCAGCACTCTACTTTTGACTCCTCATTTCAAAGTTGTAACCTTTGAATATCTGCAAAAGCTGCACCTCAAACTTGTTCAATCCTTAGAGGCTAAAAGCCTGAGTCATATAAATATAAATTGGAACACTAAGGTAGTGTTTGGACATAGATTTGGTTGAAACTTGAAAGAAGAGTTTTTGAAGTTGTGTTGAAAAATAAATTTTGGAAGTTGAAGTTGTGTTTAGACATGCAGTTTATTTGAAATAAAAATTAAAGTTATGTAAGTGGATCAAAATCTTCACTCAAACTATCCTAAACCAATTTTTGGAAACTTAATTTTTTTAATTGTTTTTTCAGAAACTAATTATATTCCATGAAAAATCATGTTTTCACAAACAAAAACCAAAATTTATGGTCAAACGGGAGCTAAATGGCATGCAAGTTAAATGATGTATTAGTATATTTTCTTGACCCCTTTCCTTGCCACTGAGATAACTTCAAAACGCAGAAGTGAAACACTAGAATGAATTTGGCAAATCACAACTCACACGTGAGAATTAAGTATGTAAAATAGAGCATGTACCAACAACTTTGGCACCAATATATATGTAACGACCTGGCCGGTCGTTTTGAGAGTTAGCGCCCCGATCCCCTAATAAAAGCTTCTCCCATGTCTTATTATGCTAATGGAACGAGTCGGAGAGTTGAGTGATGAAAATTGGAGTGTTTTCGGACATATAGTCCTTTAAGGTGAGCATTGACCTTAGAAATTGGACCGTAGCGGGAGTTGTGTGAAGACGGACCCGGAATGGAAAATTTTCAACTATGTTAGCTTTGTTAAGTAATTTCGGGGTTGGGAGCGTGTTCAGAATGTGTTTTTGAGTCCAAACGTAGATTTATGCTTGAATTGGCGAAAGTTAGAATTTTGGCGATTTCTGTCAATAGGTGAGATTTTGATATCGGGCTCGGAATGGAATTCCGAAAGCGACAGCAGGTCCGGAATGTCCTTTATGACCTGTGTGCAAAATTTGAGGTCATTCGGACAAGTTTAGACGTGGTTCGGCGTCGGATGTGAATTCTTGAAAATTCCTAAGTTCTTAGGCTTGAATCTATTCATGTTTGATAATTTTGATGTTATGGAGCGTGTTTTTAAGGCTAGACCGAGTTCGAATAAGGTATTTGGACTAGTTGGTGGTTTTGGTGAGGTCCCGGGGACCTCGGGTATGTTTCGAGTGTTCAAACGGACACTTTAAGGCCAAAAGCATTTGCTGGTTTTTCTTGGTTTTCCTTCAAATGTAGGTTGTTCTCTGCGATCGCATAAGGTAAGNGGGGGGGGGAGGTTGTTCTCTGCGATCGCACTATGGTGTCCGCGATCGCACTTCTTTGGGAGGTCAGTCTCTGCGATCACACCTCTCCCATCACGGTCGCATAAGGTTATTTGGTCTGAGGGAACCTGGGAAGCTTGCTCTATGCGATCGCGTGCAAGTAACTGCGATCGCAGAGCATTAAGTTCAGAAGGTCCGCGATCGCAGCTCAGGTAATGTGATCGCATAGGCTTAAATTGGGCGCGTGTGAAGTTACCCTCTGCGATCGCATTGAAGAAATGACTGGGCAGAACAATAAAACCCCATTTCGAAGCTTAAAGCCTATTTTCACCATTTTTGAGTTTTGGGAGCTTGGGAGAGGCGATCTTTGAGAGGATCTTCACCTGAGTAATCGAGGTAAGTGATTACTAAACACCATAGGCTAATTCCCATGTTCCTAATCTTAAATTCCACCCTGAAATTCGAGATTTTTGAGTTGAAATTGGGGAAAATAGGAAGAAACTTCCTAGACCGAATTTTGGGGTTTTGATTGGGTATTTGACCTCCGATTTGAGAGATCTTCATATGGTTAGACTCGTGAGTGAATAAGGGTTCAGAAAATATAAATTTTTCCCGATTCCGAGACGTGGGCCCGAGGGGCGTTTTGGTCAAATTTGCTAATTTCGCGTATTAGTCCCGAATTAATTAGTTACTTTGATTTCTTGAATTTATATTTACATTATACCATCAAATTGAATAGATTTGGGCCACCCGGAGTTAGATACTCGTGGCAAGAGCGTCATTATTGATTGATTTGCACAGTCGAGGTACATGGCTTGCCTAACTCTGTGTTAAGGAATTTCCCTTAGGCATTTTACTGGTTTTTTCTATACAAACCCCGTGTACATGAGGTGACGAGCGCGTGCACGATATATTTTCACTGAGGTTCCATAGTTCTTTCTACAAAATGCTTCCTTTTCAACTCTATTATTACTGTTATCATTTAAATTGCATAATAACTTAAGATTGATCATGGTAAATTGATTTCTAACTGATCTTCCAATCGTTACTATTCTTTGAAAATGATTTAATGATTTTACTTCGAGATTTCCAACTGGTTTTTCCTCAAACCCTTAAACTACATTATTTTGGAGACTTACTTTATATTACGTATAAATACAGGGATTGCAGGCATAGACCTGAGCCTTTCCCTCATTCTGCATTGCATACAGGGATTGCGGGCATAGACCTGAGCCTTTCCCTCATACTGCATTGCATACATAGGGATTGCGGGCAGAGAACTGGGTCTTTCCCTCATACTGCATTGCATACATAGGGATTGCGGGCATAGACCTGAGTCTTTCCCTCATACTGCATTGCATACATAGGGATTGCGGGCAGAGACCTCTGCCTTTCCCTCATATTGCATTGCATTGTACCTTTACTTTCTTACAGAGCTTTATATATATATACTGCGTTGATCCGAGCATTTGATTATACCGTTTCTTGCTAGCCTTTACTCATAATTTATGTTGATTATCACTTGCTTTACTTACTTGTTCTCTATATCTGTTACTTTGCAAACCTCAGTAGGGCCTCTACCTGACCTCGTCACTACTTGACTGGGGCTAGGCTTCGCACTTACTGGGTACCGAATGTGGAGTACTCACGCCCTTCTGCGCATGTTTTCCCCATGTGCAGATCCAGATCCTAGTACGCGGTATCTCAGCTAGCCAGCATCAGCAGTATCAGGAAACTCGAGGTATAATCTGCAGCGTCCGCAGATCTCCGAGTCCCCTTCCTATCTTGAAGTTGTAGTATTTGTAGATGAAACTATACGGTCTTTTCTTTTCCCAGTTGTACATATTGAGCAGTAGAGTAGCTTTTGATTTATGATGATATTCCGGGTTCTGGGTAAAGTAACTGTTAATGCCGAGCGGCGTCGACTTTATTATGATTTATTTCACTTACTGTTATTTTACCTATTTTATCTAAATTTCGCTTAAGTAATAGGCTTTCCTAGTCGTCTAGACTAGGTGCCGTCATGAGACCCAGTCGGAGGGAGAATTGGGTCGTCGACTTCGTGTGTTGTTGCTCGACCTTCTCTTTATGACCGCATTCGAGAGTGCCAGTATGATGATCCCGACCTTCGAGCTCTCAGGATAGAGTTCAGCGGGATGGTGTTCGAGATATGACCATAGATGATGATGGTGTGTTGAGACTGCAGGGTCGTATTTGTGTAACTAACATAAATGGACTTCGGAGGTTGATTCTTGAGGAGGCCCATAGCTCGCGGTACTCCATTCATCCCGGTACAGCGAAGATGTACCAGGATCTGAAACAGCACTACTGGTGGCGGAGGATGAAAAAGGATATAGTGGAGTTCGTAGCCAGATGCCTCAATTGCCAGCAGGTCAAGTGTGAGCATCAAAGGCCGGGAGGATTACTTCAGCAGATGTGGCTTCCAGAGTGGAAGTGGGAGCGGATCACCATGGATTTTGTTGTTGGACTCCTTAAGACTTTGAGGAAGTATGATACTATTTGGGTGATTGTGGATCGGCTCACAAGTCAGCTCATTTCATTCCGGTGTTGACTACATATTCTTCGTAGAGAATGGCGCAGATCTACATGAGGGAGATAGTCCGGTTGCATGGTGTGCCGGTATCTATTATTTCAGACTGAGGTCCTCAGTTCACCTCGCACTTTTAGAGAGCCTTACATAGTGAGTTGGGTACTCAAATTGATCTCAGTACAACATTTCACCCACAGACAGACGGACAGTCCGAGCGCACGATTCAGATTCTTGAGGATATGCTCCGTGCTTATGTGATGGATTTTGGAGGATTATGGGATCAATACTTACCTCTTGCAGAGTTTGCTTATAATAAAAGCTATCAGTCCAGCATCCAGATGGTGCCGTTTGAGGCTTTATATGGTAGGCGGTGCAGGTCTCTAGTAGTATGGTTCGAGTCAGGCGAGGCCTGATTGTTGGGTACGGATTTGGTTCAGGATGCCTTGGACAAGGTGAAGGTGATTCAGGATAGACTTTGCACAGCCCAGTCCAGACAGAAGAGTTATGCGGACAGGAGAGTTCGTGATTTATCATTCATGGCTGGTGATCGGGTTTAGCTTCGGGTATCGCCGATTAAGGGCGTTATGAGATTTGGGAAGAAGGGTAAGCTGAGTCCGAGGTTCATTGGCCCTTTTGAGATATTGCAGGGGGTTGGGGAGGTTGTTTATGAGTTGGTCTTGCCTCCCAACCTAGTAGGTGTTCATCCGGTATTCCATGTGTCCATGCTCCGGAAGTATAACGGTGACCCGACACATGTTTTGGATTTCAGCTCAGTCCAATTAGACAAGGATCTATCATACGTTGAGGAGCCTGTGGCCATTTTGGACAGGCAGGTCAGAAAGCTCAGGTCGAAGGATATTACTTCAGTCAAGGTACAGTGGAGGGGTCATCCGGTCGAGGAGGCGACTTAGGAGACCGAGCAGGATATGCGGAGTCAGTGCCCTCAGCTATTCACAGCTTCAGGTATGTTTCTCTACTCGTTCGAGGACGAACGATTTTCTTAAGAGGGGGAGAATGTAACGACCTGGCCGGTCGTTTTGAGAGTTATCACCCTAAACCCCTAATAAAAGCTTCTCCCATGTATTATTATGCTAATGGAACGAGTCGGATAGTTGAGTGATGAAAATTGGAGTGTTTTCGGACATATAGTCCTTTAAGGTGAGCTTTGACCTTAGAAATTGGACCGTAGTGGGAGATGTGTGAAGACGGAAACGGAATGGAAATCCGTCAACTCCGTTAGCTCTGTTGAGTGATTCCGGGGTTGGGAGCATGTTCGGAATCTGTTTTGAGTCCAAACGTAGATTTAGGCTTGAATTGGCGAAAGTTAGAATTCCGGCGATTTCGGTCGATAGGTGAGATTTTGATATCGGGCTCGGAATGGAATTCCGAAAGCGACAGCAGGTCCGGAATGTCATTTATGACCTGTGTGCAAAATTTGAGGTCATTCGGACGAGTTTAGACGTGGTTCGGCGTCGGATGTGAGTTCTTGAAAATTCCTAAGTTCTTAGGCTTGAATCTATTCATGTTTGATGATTTTGATGTTATGAAGCGTGTTTTTAAGGCTCGACCGAGTTCGAATAAGGTATTTGGACTAGTTGGTGGTTTTGATTGAGGTCTCGGGGGCCTCGGGTGTGTTTCGAGTGTTCAAACGGACACTTTAAGGCCAAAAGCCTTTGCTGGTTTTCCTTCAGATGTAGGTTGTTCTCTGCGATCGCACTATAGTGTCTGCGATCGCACTTCTTTGGGAGGTCGGTCTCCGCGATCGCACCTCTCCCATCGCGGTCACATAAGGTTATTTGGTCTGAGGGAACGTGGGAAGCTTTCTTTATGCGGTCGCGTGCAAGCAACCGCGATCGCAGAGCATTAAGTTCAGAAGGTCCGCGATCGCATCTCAGGTAATGCGATCGCATAGGCTTAAATTGGGCGCGTGTAAAGTTACCCTCCGCGATCGCGTCTGGTGTTCCGCGATCGCATTGAAGAAATGACTGGGCAGAACAATAAAACCCCATTTCGAAGCTTAAAGCCTATTTTCACCAGTTTTGAGTTTTGGGAGCTCGGGAGAGGCGATCTTTGAGAGGATCTTCACCTGGGTAATCGAGGTAAGTGATTACTAAACACCATAGGCTAATTCCCATGTTCCTAATCTTAAATTCCACCCTTAAATTCGAGATTTTTGAGTTGAAATTGGGGAAAATTGGAAGAAACTTCCTAGACCGATTTTTGGGGTTTTGATTGAGTATTTGACATCTGATTTGAGAGATTTTCATATGGTTAGACTCGTGAGTGAATAAGGGTTCAGAAAATATAAATATTTCCCGATTCCGAGACGTGGGCCCGAGGGGCGTTTTGGTCAAATTTGCTAATTTTGCGTATTAGTCCCGAATTAATTAGTTACTTTGATTTCTTGAATTTATATTTACATTATACCATCAAATTGAATAGATTTGGTCCACCCGAAGTTGGATACTCGTGGCAAGAGCGTGATTATTGATTGATTTGCACAGTCGAAGTAAGTGACTTGCCTAACTCTGTGTTGGAGAATTTTCCTTAGGCATTTTACTGGTTTTTGCTATAAAAACCCTGTGTACTTGAGGTGACGAGCGCGTGCACGAGATATTTTCACTGAAGTTCCATAGTTCTTTCTACAAAATGCTTCATTTTCAACTCTATTATTACTGTTATCATTTAAATTGCATAATAACTCAAGATTTATCATGCTAAATTGATTTCTATCTGATTTTCTAGTCGTTACTATTCTTTGAAAATGATTTAATGATTTTACTTCGAGATTTCCAACTGGTTTTTCCTCAAACCCTTAAACTACGTTATTTTGGAGATTTACTTTATATTACGTATAAATACAGGGATTGCGGGCATAGACCTGAGCCTTTCCCTCATTCTGCATTGCATACAGGGATTGCGGGCATAAACCTGAGCCTTTCCCTCATACTGCATTGCATACATAGGGATTGCGGGCAGAGGACCTGAGTCTTTCCCTTATACTGCATTGCATACATAGGGATTGCAGGCAGAGACCTGAGTCTTTCCCTCATACTGCATTGCATACATATGGATTGCGGGCAGAGACCTGAGCATTTCCCTCATATTGCATTGCATTGTACCTTTACTTTCTTACAGAGCTTTATATATATATACTGCGTTGATCCGAGCATTTGATTATACCGTTTCTTGCTAGCCTTTACTNNCTGCATTGCATACATAGGGATTGCGGGCAGAGACCTGAGCCTTTCCCTCATATTGCATTGCATTGTACCTTTACTTTCTTACAGAGCTTTATATATATATTGCGTTGATCCGAGCATTTGATTATACCGTTTCTTGCTAGCCTTTACTTATAATTCCTGTCGATTATCACCTGTTTTACTTACTTGTTCTCTATATCTGTTACTTTGCAAACCTCAGTAGGGCCTCTACCTGACCTCGTCACTACTTGACTGGGGCTAGGCTTCGCACTTACTGGGTACCGAATGTGGAGTACTCACGCCCTTCTGCGCATGTTTTCCCCATGTGCAGATCCAGATCCTAGTACGCGGTATCTCAGCTAGCCAGCATCAGCAGTATCAGGAAACTCGAGGTATAATCTGCAGCGTCCGCAGATCTCCGAGTCCCCTTCCTATCTTGAAGTTGTAGTATTTGTAGATGAAACTATACGGTCTTTTCTATTCCCAGTTGTACATATTGATCAGTAGAGTAGCTTGTGATGTATGGTGATATTCCGGGTTCTGGGTAAAGTAACTGTTAATGCCGAGTGACGTCGACTTTATTATGATTTATTTCACTTACTGTTATTTTACCTGTTTTATCTAAATTTCGTTTAAGTAATAGGCTTACCTAGTCGTCTAGACTAGGTGTCGTCACGAGACCCAGTCTGAGGGAGAATTGGGTCGTGACAATATAGTAGCAATTTAAAAACTTTAGGTTATAAAGTTTAATTAATGGAAAGAGTTTAGTAACAAGCACTAGTTAAAAACTGGTAAAGATGAAGATCACGTGGTCCCCCTGCCAGCTAATTTATTAAAATACAAGTCAAAGGTGAGTCAACGAAATTAGCCCATGGATGCCATCTGCAGCAGCATCTTCTGCGTCTCTGTGAATTCTGTAACGAAAAGCCAACCTCCCCTTTCACCGTTTTTGCTCTGATTTTCTGCTTTCTGTTCACACTCTTTTCTCTCTGCTTGTCTTAGCTATTTGCATTTATAACATTTTTAAGCTGTTGACAAACCCAATGCTCCATCCCCTTTATTATCTTTTAATCTTTGATATACATATACTGCCAAGACCCCACCTTTTTCACTTTATATATATACTCTTCATATTTTAACAATATCGCATGCATCCCCAAACCCAAGTTTGAATGTATGTAGTGTCAAAGGATGGGCACTTAAAAGCCGAAATAATTTTCTAACTTTAGTCAAATATTTTGGTACCCCCAACCCAATCAAAGAAATGATTTTAGGAATGAATGCATATAACGGTACGTGTAAGAGATAATGAAAAAGAGATGTCATTCAAAAAACGTCCAAGAAAAAGGGGCAATGAATGAAAACATAATGAAGTGACAAATTGGCTTCCTTTGCCATCGGATTCTATCCAAGATTTAATGGTCAGAGGAAACACTTTAGATTTATCACTCAATGCCAAACTAACACGTGATGCCAAAAACCCATATCACATCTTGATATGACGTCCATGTACATCCAATTTATAGTCAAAACTTACAAAAAACATCCCCTCTAACCTCTAATATTTCTTTTGATGCAGGAGCCACATCCAGTACTTCGGCACCCTGTTCATCTAAAATGACCATATAGATATTTTCTACGCAGTGTGTATATACTTTAATTTGAAAAATCAATAATTAAGTATTACTAGTTGAACTCACAAGGTTAAAAATACGTTGAGTTTAATGTTAAAAAATTTAAAAAATCGAATTCATCAATTTAAAATTCTTAATCTAGCTCTATTTTGAATTAAACCCCTCCCAACACTGTTAGTAATCTGTATTTACAAAATAATTCTGGAAATAGAATTACGGAAAAATAGAAATGTAGAAGAAACGGAATTTATCCTGAGCCTATCGAATTTACAGTGTTTACTTAAGGAATTTAGTCCCCTCCTAATACCCGATGTGGTGGATTATTTCATCCCAGGATAGAACGGGTTACACACTTGTGTAGCAGAACTTCAAACCCCAGTGTTGAACACAATGATCGTTAGCAAATCACACTTACTGTTACTTTCTTTGTAGTTAAAACAATGCAGAAGAAATAAGGGGATTTCAGAATTTTCGTAAGGAAAATATGAGGGAATAGTCTGCTACTTATAGCCAACTGGTTGGGTTTAAACGAAGAGGTGCAACTTTTCAGAATGACTATTATGATTGTTCGCGTAAAAACGATCACTACGTAAATGGCTATTACACAAAATAAAACGGGAAAATCAAACGCGGAGGAAAATTAATTTACCGTTACAAAAATGGTTAATGAGGATTAAAATAATATAACGTTAATTTTAATATTAACAAATAAATTTGATTCAAAAAATCAATCAATAAATCAGATCGGAGCCGGAGCCGAGTGACGACAACGTCGCGAGACTTGCTTTCTTTTTAACTCTTTAAGAATCAGAAGAAGAGCAATTGTATATATACCCATCAAAACTCTTTTGCTCCTCCAATACGCGACGATGTCCCTTTATCAAAGACAAAAATTCAAATATTTTATTTTCCCTCCATTTCCCATTACCTCTTTATTTTAATCTTTTAACAAGCTTAAACCCAACAAATACATCATAAAAATACATATGACGAAGCTTCTTGCGTTTTTAATCAGACGTTTTCTAATTTAATTGTGAAAACAGAACAGCTTTTAGTAGGAAATGTTTTTTTAATGATCCTTATGCACGAATTTGAATTAATCAACCTAATGATTTTTTAATATCTGATGCATATATAACTTTAAATATTGAGAAATGTACAATTACCAACAGTCAAAAATAATAGTCAACAGAATACTTGTTTTTGTATTTATGTATATTATATACAAAAATATACATATTTTATATACTTTTTAACAAACGAATGCAATTAGTTTCCGCCGCTCGACTAAAAAAAACCCTACCCTTGGTTGTTGTGACTCCAAGATCGCAGGGCCTCAACTGGTGATGATATAAATACAAACATCTAGTGGTGGGTAAGTAACAGAGAAAGCGGGTCCCCTATGGTCAGGGTGGTTGGGGTCTTATTTTGCAATACCACCTCAGATTAGTACCAATATGTTGGTCTCATACTTCTCCTCCTCCTCATTCATGGCAATATGTACAACAACAACAAAAATAACTCCGCTGACCACCACAAGTTATTTTCTTCCATGACTAGTCCTAGAATCTCCTTCTCCAATGATTTCATCGATTCATCTCAACAACAACAACATCATCAGCATATGATGAAGAATGATACAACGTCCTACTACAGAGATGCTCCTGTTTCCTCTGACTTTGAATTTTCCGTCGCTAATCATTCTATGATTACTGGTGCTGACGAGCTTTTCTCTAAAGGTAGGCTTTTGCCATTCAAAGAGAAGAAGACTACTACTCTAAGAGATGAACTCCTTAATAATGACCAAGATGATTTTACTTTGAGGATACCCAAAAGTAGTAGTAGTAGTAGTAGTTCTACTAGGTGGAAAGGTCTACTTGGCATGAAAAAATCTCATATTGGGTCCAAGAAAATCGACAAGAAAAATGAAGAGAAGAGGTCTGACGAGCTAGTTCACGGGACCAACAGTTTCCAGGTAGGTACATTTATGCAGATATAAAGATTTTTTGTCTAGTAAAATCAAGAGTTTGATAGGAGTGTTCTTTTCTGCAGGAAACATACAATGGCTGATCTGGTAGTGGATCCAGTTGTAGGGATATGGAGTTTCGTTTTTAATTGATATTTTAAGACGGTATTTGGGGATGAAAAGGCTTTTGTTTTTTGGTTCAATTTTGGGAGAATCATACAGATTCTGATTTATATGTGGTTAGAAGCCTTGGATTTTAAATCTCATCATTTGTCCTATGGTGTTCTTTTATAGTTTTTAAGTTCAATCAACTGTTAAATATGTACTAGTAGTAGAATCTTTTAGAAGTCGAGTTAAAAGATTCTCATTGGCAAATGAGATTGTTGAATCATAATTTTCATCACAAGATCTCCAGATGAAATGACAGCTATAGTGCATTGCGGCTCTATAATGATTGGTTGAGAAGGCGACTTCTACTGCCCTTTTCCCTTGTAGTGAATTCTTGATTCCATTTTACTCAATTCAATATGTTGACATGCTATTTAATACTTAATGCATACAAACTATAGTACTATTGTTCTTAAATACTAATAATACTAGTATAGTACATGACAAAATTATTTCTTATTTCCTTGTTTTTTCAACCATATATTAGTATTAAAGAATTAGAAAAGGAAGTCAACCAGTCAAAATGACAGAGGGGGAACAGCTGGAAGAGAAGAAGCACAAACCTCCAAATTAAATTTCACTTTTACCAATCTGAATCTGACTCAGAAATTGATAAATGTGCAATTGAATTGAATTTTCCTGTGTTAGAATATTACAGTGAGATAATGCCATAGCGTGGGAGCTGCCGGTCAAAGCGTACTTAGCTACTCTTTTCCTCAGAATTCATTTTGCAAAGAAGCTTCCTCTTTTCTACTCCCTCTGCTGTCTTTTCCACTTTAAATGATTTTTTGGTGTTTTTTTGTGGTCCACAATATTTGATTTTTTTAAATATTAAAAAATATAACTTTTTTTCCCCCAAAGTTACCCTTGTAGTAAAAAATATAGGAATATTTATTATATTTCCAACAAGTAAAAAAAAAAAGAAGCATAAATTCATTTATGAAATTTAAACCCCACGCCCGATCATATAATATCGCATAATATGAAATGAAAAGGAAAGTTATTTTACCAGTGAAGTATCAAAATTTAACAAACATAAAACAATATTTACCACATAGTTATATGTATATATTGCTTCTTAAAAGAGTCTACTCCATTATTAGTGTCTTCAATTAAGGAATTCAATTATATCCTTTCCCTTTTTTTCTTCTCCTTCTCTCTCTCTCTCTCTCTCTCTCTCCACCATTACCGACAACTTTATATTATAAAAAGATATTCTAAAATTTTACGATAATTGTATAATAACTGTATCATAATTGTATCGGATATATCAATGCCTAAAACATAAATGTATCATACTTGTATCACAATTGTATCTAACTTGTACGCGATATATTAACACTCAAAATAATACATGATACAATACTAATAAATCAATATACAATTATCATACTTGTGATACAAACTGTGAAATTCGTCACAAACGCACAACTGCTCGTAACAATATACAATGAATATATAATTATCATACATTTGTAATACAATTCCTGCAAGAATTATGGTACATATACAATTATAATACAATCACGATACATTTCTTATAAATTGTGACATAATTATGATCTTCATCTTCTTCAGGTTTCTATATCAAATTTACACTAAAAATTTAATATAATTGTATTAGTATTGTATCGAGTATTAATTTGGGTATTGATGTATCATATACAAGTCACACCCGAAAACCTTCGCTTGCTTGGAGGCATCTGGAGGCTCACGCAGCACAACCGGCGAGCAGAGCCAAGTCCAACCATTACAGTCAGGAGACGCGTGGGCGTGACGTCCTGGAAGCGGACGTGTTTTTTTCTTTCTGGGTTTCTTAGGGCCCTCCGTCTTCAGAACGGTCCGCCTGGCCACTATGAATGAATACTACGTCAATAGAGTAAGTTGTTCTTTAAGTTGTGCCCTTAACACGAAGCTAGGGAAGCGATGCGAAGGCTTGTGAGTGCATTAAGTAAATTAAACAGATACTAGCTGGTCTGAATTGTGCAGGATCGAGCCCTGGCCTTGGAAGCCATCCATTCAAGCCTTCCCAGTCCTTTTTTATTGTCACAACAATTTTTTTTAGAAAGAAACAAAACAAGATTCAAAACTTACCTACATTTTGATTCTAGAGCAATATTTCGAATTCGCTGTATAGTATCAATAAGAAATAGAGATTTTGGGTGATTAGTAAGAAAGAGAAATTGAATTTCAAACACTTTGGAAGAGGAAAAGAATCTGCAATTTTTTTTAGGTGGGGGGCGGGGTAACTTTGGGTAAGCAAGATTTTGGTAAGCGAGATTTCTTACTATAGGTAAAAATAATTTTGGGTAATTGTTAAGAAAGAGAAGATATTTGGTAATCCTTTGAAAAAGAAAAGAATCTTAAATGTATGAGGAGTTAATGGAAATGGGGGTTGAGTGTCGTGTAACTAATAGGCTAAATTTAAGGGTTTTGAATTTCTTCTTTTTTATGGTTTTGTATAAAAGTAGTAAATATAGATATACAAAATAATTAATAAGGAACATATATAAAAGTGATAAATAAGTTTCTATTATAGTATAACTAGGTAAAAACCTAAGCAACCTAAAATAGAGAAATGCAATTTATAAACTCATGGTCCCTGAGAATAACTCATAAACAAAACTACCAAAAGAACAGCCTCAAAATGCAATCTGGACTTTATATTCAGGTCTTATCCCTTGCACTCATAAAACAAAGGTACAACCTACATAATATTGAAAACTACATCTAACCATTAAACCTAGCTCCACCTATCATAGAAAAATTAAGCCAAGTAGCCTATACACGCACATATACAACATATATACATACATAATGTTGAACTAACCAAAGAAAATAAATGAGAGGAAAGAAAAACAATGAGGTAGGAATTATTCAGAAGAGAATAATTGTTCAGAAGATTAGACAAACAAAAAAGAAAGAGAAGTTAAGATTGAATAATCAAGAATCAAAAAATGATCTCATGCTTGAATAGTCTCCGGGTTGTGTCCTCCTGTTTTGGTCCATGGAGTCTTGTTTTTTTCCCCGTTATACAACTAACTTGTGTTGTAAGAAACTCACATTTAGGTTCTTTGTGAATTGGGTGAGTGACATTGTCATAAACTCATCGCCCTGTAAAATGATCAATCTTCAGGCGGCAATTCAGCATTCTGCTTTTCTTCAGCAGGTAGTTCAATCTTCTCCTTCTCATGATGTGCTTCTGAGCTCCTCTCCGTTTTCTTCTCAGTGCAATAGCAAGTCAACCACAATCTCATCGAATTGATAAATAAATATTCTTGTCATAAGCTTGATAAATTAAACCAACATCTCAAATACTGAGTCTCATAGTGAGCTTCATTGTATCAAACTCATGTTAATATTTTGAACTCTGAAACTAAAGCATCTGCATTGAATTATCGATAGGTAGGAAGAACTATAAGGTCTAGTAGATAAAATATTTGACTAATAGCCTATGTCAAAGGGCAACTAATCTACCAAGCGGCTATTATCAATGTCTTGAAATTCTATGTGTAACTATTTCTAACATGTCTTCCATGAGGATCTATATTTTTCACAATCTTGCTTTTATTATCATTAACAATGCCTTCTCTAAAGCTGCAACAGGGAGGTGTCTAAAGAATGTAGTTTGACAAATAACTTACAATGCAAAGTATAACATCTCCCTATCCCCATTACATAAGCAAATGAAAGTAGAAAAGTAAACTACAAGATACAGATTCACTTGAGATGTCATAAGAATCCAGCAACTTGAACATAACCATTAACAATATGAACAATTTATAAAGTAACTTTGAGCATCATGCTCCTAAAAGAATGTTAAACTCAAAATATCATCTGCTCAAGATAGTTGCCACATGAAACGCAATGCATATGACACTCCATTCATGATATGAACAGGTAAGGCTAATGGATACTCACCTTTGGACAATATTCAGTATTCAGATCAGACTGCTTCTTCCATCCATCAAAAGAACCTCCATGATAACTAATGAAAATCTTAAAAGAACTCTCGCTCATTTTCTGCTACTATCTTCAACTGAAAAAATCACTAACTCAAATTTCTCATGGTTCTATCTAGAATACTATGTTCCTTTTGCGGTATTTCACCAAGAGTGATTTCAGGTGCTTTGCGCTCTGACACGTTCCTCCATGTAACTGCAACAACAACCACAACTTCGACAAATAAGCCTTGAGCATGCCTAATTAAAACATACAACTAATCCAAACTTATATTAGGATCAGACCACTTATTATAGCGCTTCCCCAATAAACAACAAAAGTCACAACTTCTGCCCAGACCAAAATTAAAAGAAAAGAGAAAAAGAATTTTCACAGAAATTCACAACTCGGTCTGTCTAGTATTCTTTTGAAAGCAGAATGTAAGAATTTGAAAAATTATAGGTCAACCGACTCAACCCGGGCTCAATGAATTAGGAAGTAAAAAAGAGCAAGTTCAAATAAAATTCAAGCCAATAATATTTGGGATGTCCCCCACCGTTGTGAGCTTCGCGACCTCCTTCTTAGAGTAGCTTGAGTCGTCTGCATCTCCACCTGAACCTTCTTCATATCATCCTGAGACTTCTTCATTTTATTCACAGATTTTCCCAAGGAGTGGATCTCCTTCCCATGCTTGTCCAGGGTCTCCATGATCTTCTTCTGGTTATCAACCAGGCTCCTCAATGTCTCCTCCAGTAATGGAGGCAGTGTAAGTTGTTCTGGAGCTGACTGAGCTGCAACAGTGGTAGAAAGGTCAGTGAGCTTAGAAGAAGATACCTGCAGCCAGTTGGTGATACCAACTTGAGTCTGAGACACCCTCAGGGTAGTCGGGGGGTAAGTGGAAGATGTAGGCACTGGGACTGGAATGAACATGGAAGGACCCGAGGAAGACTCTGGGCCGGCAACAACAATGGGCCCCTCAGCAGCATTGGAGCCCTCAGCAGCAGTGGAGGTCTCAGCAGCAGTAGAAGTACCAGGGGCAGTAGATGTGGTGGATTTCCTTTTGCCTTGGGGTTGTCCGGACCTTTCAGACTATACCATGAAAAAGCTGATTTCGGCCTCATTGTAACATCAAAGTCCCTTCCCTAAACTTCCATGTCCCTAAAGTACATGGTGAGGAAGTTGGGAAAGGGATAAGAGGCTTCATTTATCTGTACTATACGGTCAATCACCCTGGACATGATATTCCCGACATTAATCGGGATGCCATCCATAATTGCTCCAACAATCAGGGCTCGAGAGAGAGGCATGTCACTGTCATGAAAGTTGGGATCTATCCGGCTGCAAACAAAGGTCATCCATCCCTTGGCCTCGAAATTGAGTGTGTTCTTATAGATGGTGGAACCTGTAGTCAACCAGGTTGGAGTAGTCCCTGGGATATCAATAACAGAAGCCAACCAAGGACGAGCCATCTCTCCCAAGGCTACTTTCTCCTGGTAGAGAGTCTCATCTTCATTAACAAAACCAGCATAGTCGTTGAATGCCCTCCCATTATATAAGATCTTCTTGCTTCAAACCTGGGTAAGATATGTATCCCTTTTTGTGTGGGCCACATTAGCATAAAACTCCTTTACAACATACTCATTGGCATCCTGAACTTTGCTAGTGAAGAAACTCCACCTCGATCTTTCCTCAAATTGCTTCTTGACATTTGGGTTATGAGGTAGGAAATCCTTAATAATGAAAGGCCTCTCAAGGATAAGTGACCTCTAGGGACACCACTCTATGAATTTGTGGTATGCCGGTTCAGAAACAAACCGATCCTGCCACACTAATGGATTCCTGGTTCGGAGAAGTCCTGTTGTCTGTACTAGGGTGTCACCACCCCCGCCATCATCTGGAGTGGTCATTTGAACTGTCAAGGTTTATAGAAGTAGGTGCGAGGGACTGAGCTGCTGCACCGGTATCCTGGGGTGGTGTGGAGTCACTGGAAAGACCCAAACTACCCGAAGAGTCTGAGCTAGTAGGCTCGTTAACAAGCCTCATGTGTTGGGACAATGCCTCTGCTAAAGCTGCTCCACTGTTTCCCTCCGAAGCTTCCCGGGAGGGGACATATTCACTTGATTCAGATTGGTCGGGAGTTGGCCTTTTTATTGATTGTTTCTTCCCAATGGTCTTTGTTAGGCCTAAGGGGGCTACCTGTTATTTGCCCTTTCCCCGACCCCTTGAAGAGTCACCCCTCCCGGGTTGCTTGTTTGCTCCTCCTCGTGATATAACCATTCTTTGCAAACAAGTCAATGAAGGTTGTTAAACACATGGTATATAAGTACCCAATCAAAGCACAGACATCACAAGTGCAGAGAATAAACCAGTGCATAACAAAAACTCTCGCTGTCAGCGGAAAATTGATCGCTGCAGCGGAAAGAGGGAACTTAGTCTACCCACTCTCTGAACCTTCAAAGCACGCTCAGCGAAAGGCCACCGCTGTCAGCGGATATTTGGCCGCTCCAGCGGAAGGAGGGGAAATAGAAGCCCCTATACTCTGAAGTAGCTCACCGCTGTCAGCGAATTTCTAACCGTTGTAGCAGAAATTGGCCTTGGAAAAATTTAATAGCAGATGATTCCGTTGTCAGGGGAATTTTGGTCCGCTGGAGCGAAATTCAAACATTACGCGCACTGACAGTACAAGCAAAACTAGGGTTTTAGCAATTTTGAAAAATTTGTCATGAAACACATGTAATAAGAACCCATATCCCCTTAGACAACAAGGAATTACTACCCCACAAGTTATAACACATTGGTGAATCATGCTTAAGAATTAGGGCTCCAATATCTTTGATTTAGACAAAAAAACTAAGCAAAACAAACAAAAAGATGAAAAAGATCTACAATTAAAAGCAATGATTATGAACATACCACTTGTTAGATGAAGATGTAGGATATTAAATTATGAGGAAAGTGGGTCTTGGATGCACAGTGAAGTGAGGAGCAGTAGTAATAGTGGTCTGAGAATGAAATAAGTGAAAATGGTAAAAGAAGGGGGAACCTCAATATTTATACTTAAAATCTAGGACCCCACCAACTTACCTAGCGCGTTAGCGGAATTTTACCGCTGACCACACTTTTTTCCTTTCTGAAAAGCTGGGCATGTGACTTCACCGCTGTCAGCGGAATTTTGCCGCTACAGCGGAATCCCACCACTGTCAGCGGAATTCCATTCGCTGCAGCGGAATGAAGATTCAGAGAGCTTGATTTTTGGCTCAACCAGACAGCGTCAGCGGAAGATTTACGCTATAGCGTTTTCGAGACCGCTGACCGCATAATTTGACTGCTACAACATATCTGAACACTTAGCCAGTGTTTCCAGACTTTGTTCATGCACTGCATCCACCAAATCCTACACCAACTTCACAAATAGGTTAGTTCAAGAAAAATCTACTCTAACGATAAGAAACAAAAAGAAAGAAAAGAAAATACTTGGGTTGCCTTCCAAGAAGCGCCTGATTTAACATCGCGGCACGACGCATGTTACCATGATCAAGTGAATTCAACAAAGCCACCACGTGGCTATCCTCAAATTTCCCCAAGTAGTGTTGTACCAGATGCCCATTCACAAGAAAAATTTCACCATTCTTGATTTTTAGATCAAGGACACCAAAGGGTGTAACCAATACCACCTCAAACGGACCACTCCACTTTGATTTGAGTTTACCCGGAAAGAGACAAAGCCTTGAATTGAAGAGCAATACCAAGTCTACCACTTTGAATTCCTGGTGCTTAGCATACTTGTCATGCAAATACTTCATTTTCTCCTTGTACAAAGAGGATCTTGCATAGGCATGGAATTTAAACTCATCAAGCTCATTAAGGTGATCAACACGAAGATTTGCAGCAATGTCCCAATCCAAGTTCAACTTCTTCAAATCCCAAAGTGCCTTGTGCTCCAAATCAACCGAGAGGTGACATGCCTTACCATATACCAACCGGTACGGTGACATACCAATCGGGGTCTTGAAGGCCGTCCTATATTCCCAAAGTGCATCATCAAGTTTTTTAGACCAATCGGTCCTATTTGCATTCACGGTGTTGGACAAAATGTTCTTGATTTCCCGATTTGAGACTTCAACTTGCCCACTGGCTTGAGGATGGTAAGGAGTGGACACTTTGTGATTTACCCCATACTTGGCAAGCAACGAATCAAAAGCCCGATTGCAAAAATGAGATCCTTTTCTTGTATGAAAATTATTTTCTTGAGAAAACCAACCACACTTCGGGCTTCATTATTGGGCAAGGCCACGACCTCAACCCATTTTGAAACATAATCCACAACCACGAGAATGTTGGTATTACCACACGAGCTGACAAAAGGACCCATGAAGTCAATGCCCCACACATCAAATATATCAACCTCAAGGATTGTTGTGAGGGGAATTTCATCCTTCTTTGATATACCACCTGCTCTTTGACATTCGTCACACATCTTTACCAAGTCACTTGCATCTTTGAACAAAGTAGGCCAATAAAGTCCGCAACTTAGAACTTTTGAAGTTGTCCTTGCCCCACCGTGATGACCATCGTAGGGTGAAGAGTGACAAGAATCAAGAATAAACATTTTCTCTTCTTCGAGGACACAACGCCGAATGACTACATCATTGCATATTTTGAATAAATACGGCTCATCCTAATAATAATCCAAGTTTTCCCGTCTATGCTTCTTCCTTTGGTTAGAAGAGAGCTCAAACGGGACAACACCGGTGACAAGAAAGTTGGAAATGTCCGCAAACCACGGCATGTCTTGCATAGAGACTGAGATAAGCTTCTCATCCGGGAAGGTATCATTGATCTCAAGGCCATCATTCGGCCTTTCTTGCTCTTCCAACCGGGATAGATGATCGGCAACTTGATTTTTGCTCCCCTTTCTATCAACAATTTCTAGATCAAACTCTTGGAGAAATAAGACCCACCTCATAAGCCTAGATTTTGAATCCTTCTTTGTCATTAAGTACCGAAGCGCCGCATGATCGGTGTGCACAATCACCTTGGTGCCCATGAGGTAAGGCCTAAACCTTTCCATAGCAAAAACAATAGCCAACAAATCCTTTTCGGTGACGGTGTAGTTCACTTGGGTAGAGTTCATGGTTTTTCTTGCATAATAAACGGGGTGAAAGATTTTGTTCACCCATTGGCCCAAGACCGCACCCACCGCCACGTCACTTGAATCACACATGAGCTCGAAAGGAGAGCTCCAATTTGACGCGGTGATTCTTCGAGCGGTAGTCAACTTATGCTTTAACAACTCAAAATCTTGCATACATTCCTCACTGAACTCGAACTTGGCATCTTTCTCCAATAGATTGCATAGGGGATTTACCACCTTAGAAAAATCTTTAATGAATCTCTGGTAAAATCCCGCATGCCCAAGGAAACTACGGACTCCCTTCAAAGAAGTTGGAGGAGGAAACTTGGAAATAACCTTGATCTTGGCTTTATCCACTTCAATGCCATCTCTTGAGATTCTGTGGCTGAGGACTATGCCCTCATCGACCATGAAATGGCATTTTTCCCAATTCAATACAAGGTTGGTTTCTTCACACCGGGCGAGGACTTTATCAAGATTTTGCAAACACTCCTCAAATGAGTCCCCGACCACGCTGAAGTCATCCATGAACACCTCCAAGAAGTCTTCAACCATATCAATGAAAATTGACATCATGCACCGTTGGAATGTGGCGGGTGCATTGCACAAACCGAATGGCATCCTTAAAAAGAAAATGTCTCGTAGGGACAAGTGAAGGTTGTCTTTTCCTGATCTTTTAGGGCTATCAAAATTTGGTTGTAGCTCGAATACTCGTCCAAGAAATAATAGAAAGCTCTCCTAGCAAGTCTGTCAAGCATCTGGTCCAAGAATGGCAAAGGGAAGTGATCCTTTCGGGTCACCTTGTTCAATTTGCGGTAATCCATACAAACCCTCCAACCAGTCACGGTCCGGGGGTGGGGGTGGGGGGGGGTGGGGGAATAATCTCATTATTGTCATTCTGCACCACTGTCATGCCACCCTTTTTAGGAACACATTGAACTGGAGAAGTCCAAGCACTATCAGAGATTGGGTAGATGACCCCAATATCGAGCCACTTGATTATCTCCTTTTTGACCACCTCCTGCATTGCCTCATTCAACCTCCTTTGGTGTTCTATGATGGGCTTTGCACCATCTTCAAGAATTACTTTGTGCATACAGAAGGAGGGGCTTATGCCCCGAATATGAGCTGGAGTCCAACCTATGGCCTTCTTCCTCCTTTGGAGCACTTTGAGTGTAGAATCTACCTGCAATTGGGTTAGGCAAGACGAAATTATAACAGGTAAAGTACGAGAAGGACCCAAAAATTCATACCTGAGGTGTGGTGGAAGGGGCTTCAACTCCAAGGTAGGTGGTTCCTCGATTGAGGGCTTTTTCGGAGGAGTTTTCCGATTTTCCAAATCCAAAGATAGCTTGCGAGGTCCATAATAATAAGAACCCATGCCTTGCAATGCATTGGTACACTCGATCAAGCCATCCACCACAACATCATCATGATTCAATAAAACTGCTTCCAGGGGGTCTTCAACATTTATCATTGAGCTTGTTTCATCAATTATGACCTCGGTGACAAGGTCCACAAAAGAACACAACTCCGTTCTATTGGGCTGCCGCATTGATTTGCAAACGTGGAAAATGACCTTTTCATCGCCCATTCGGAAGGTGAGCTCACCGTCCTCCACATCTACCAAGGCCTTCCCCGTTGCAAAGAAAGGTCTTCCCAAGATAATTGGCACTTCATAATCGACCTCACAATCCAATATCACAATATCCGCGGGCAAGATGAATTTGTCAACCCGCTCTAAAACATCATCAATGATTCCCAAGGGTCGCTTCATAGTTAGATCCGCCATTTGAAGTCGCATAGAAGTTGCTCTAGGTTGATCAATTCCCAAAGTTTTAAAGACAGAGTAAGGCATGAAATTGATACTAGCACCCAAGTCCCACAATGTCTTGGCAAAGTCAGCATTACCAATAGTGCAAGGAATGGTGAATGCTCCGGGGTTCTCTAGTTTGGGTGCCATTGAGTGCACAATTGCACTCACTTGGTGGGTTATCTTGATTGTATCACACTTCATGGATCTCTTCTTTCTGACCAAGTCTTTCATAAACTTGGCATACCCGGGCATTTGTTCAAGAGCCTCAACTAATGGTACGTTGATGGACAAACTCTTCATCATATCTATAAACTTCTTGAATTGATTCTCTTTCTTTTGCTTAGCCAATATTTAAGGATAGGGAGGAGGAGGTCTAGGCAATGGGTCCTTGACTTTTGGCACAACCGGCTCGGGTATGTCAATTACGTGTTCCCTAGACGGGTTCACCTCATTTTGTGCTTCCTCCTCATTATCATTTATGTCAATCCTCACTTTATTATTCATCGGCTCTTCAACCACATTTTCAACCTCAATAGGAACCTCAACTTGTTGCAATTCATCATCATCACCAACAACCCTCTTTTGCTTTGAAGAACTAGCCTCACCACCTCGACCACTCCTTGTGGTCACCGTCATTGCATGGCCGGTATTGTTGTTATTGTTCCCACCCTTAGGGTTTACCACTGTATCACTAGGTAGTGCCCCATTCGAGCGAGTGTTCAAGGCTTGTGAGATTTGTCCCATTTGGACTTGAAGATTTCAGATTGAGGTAGTGTGGGAGGCAATTTGGGCATCCGAATCCGCATTCCGTTCCATCATTTGTTTGAACATGTGCTCGATCCGACTCATGTCATTGCTTGAGGAACCTTGACGTAGTGATTGATATGGGGGTGGATTGTTGGGTTGTTGATACATCGGGGGCCTTTAAAATCCCGAGCCCCGATTTCCATTTCCACCCCAATTTCTATTGTTTTTCCCGTTCCAATTTTTGTTGTTGCCTCCCCATTGTTGATTGTTGTACCCCCAATTCATAGAGTTGTTATTGTTGTTGCAATTTCCTTGCCTTTGATTGTTGCAGCTTTGGTTATTCCCTTGATTGTTCCTTTGCCCTTGAGAATTGTTGGCATACATTACATCTTCATTTTGCTCATCATAGGAATCCTCTTGATTGTACCCACTCACTCCTTGGTCGCATTGGTCATTGTTGTTTTGCATTTGATTTACATGAGGCCTTCGCTTGTTAACCAAAAGATTTACCCCCTCCATAGCATGCACTTGCTTTGGCCCTTGTATTTGTTGAAGCTTCGCCTTAGAAAGTTGATTCATGATGGTGGTAAGCTCGGCAATAGCTTTCCCATGGTCCTGTAGCTCTTTGTGGAGATTTATTACACTTGGATCACACTGGGGCACATTTGCCCGACTATGCCATGCTGACGAAATGTTATCCATTTCATCCAAGATGACACATGCTTCATTATAAGATAGCTTCATAAAGTTTCCTCCAGCGAGTTGGTTGACCACACACTGATTTGTAGTATTAATGCCCCGGTAAAAAGTCTATTGTATCGTGGCCTCTGTAATGTCATTATTCGGGCACTCTTTTACCATAGTTCTGTAGCGTTCCCAAATCTCGTGAAGGGGATCATTCGGCTCTTTCTTGAATGCCAATATCTCGTCTCTCAAAGCCGTCATGTTCCCGGTGGAGAAGAACTTGGCAATGAACTTATCCTCCAATTCATCCCATGTAGAGATAGAATGATTGGGGAGTCGTTCAAGCCAATCCAGCGCCTTCCCTCGTAGAGAGAAAGGAAATAATCTGAGCCTCAAGGCATCCTACGATACATTGGTTTTCTTTCTCCCTCGTTGCTCCAGAAGAGTCAAAATGACATTAGTGATTTGAAAGTTGCTCGCCCGAATTCTGGGTGGGACAATTGCACTGGCATACCCCTCGTTCGGAAGCACCAGAGGAGCAACTCTTGGAGGAGGCGGGGGAGGGTCTGGAATATTATCATAGGGATTGGATTGTCGGCCCCATTTTTGAGGTGGAGGAATTTGATGAAGGTCATCTTCCCCGTTATCATCTACCTTCTCCCCTAGTATAATATTTGCCAGAGGATCAGCCATAAGTACATGTATTGATTGAAACATACGAGTTAACAAAAACGAAGGAAAATAAACAATTTACACCACTACTCAAACAGATAATCAACACCGTTATAACTCCCTCGCAACGACGCCAAAAAGTGATCTAAACCCACCTATACCACTATTAAGTAGCAAGGCAGGGTCGAAGCGGCTTTTACTCGACAGGGTCGGGATCGATATCCACAGGGAGTTATACAATGGGAGTCGAGTTTCTACTTGATTTAATGGTGTTTCATGTTCTTAATTGCTCTTCTCAACATAATTTGGTTTTGTATCTATTCTAAGGTTGAGTCTAAAAAGTAATATTATCTAACTCCAATATTTTTGTGGATTTTTATCAATGGTTAAAGGCATTAAGGTTGCAACTTACTCCTAGGCAAGTAACTAATTGGATGTAAAATCTAGGATAAGCTTGTGAATTATGGGCAAATGACATAACCTCATACTAAATTACTCACCCAATACCTCTCGGTAATTTTGTTGACTATGCCCGAATTGGCTTTCCTAAGCCCAATTGGGTGGTTCAACAAATCAAATGAAATGTCTCAAGTTAGGTATCATTATCTCTAGTTTCTACCCTTTTATTGGGGCTATCAATCTCTTGAGTTCACCCCAATACCTTGTTAGCCTATTTACCTAGATTTGGGTCATCTCCCTCAAGAATAACCCTAGTCAAAAAGGCATAAATTAGTGTTTGCAACAACTAATTCAATCAATGAAGCATAAAATACACTAAAAGTCATACACCCCATCACAAATTCATCCTAAAATAGAATACCCATTAGTTACCCACACTAGGGTTGAGTCACAACCCTAGCTTGAAGGTCTAGCTACTCAGTTTCATGCAAGACACTAAGATAGCTCCCCCAACAAGTATCCACGAACCCTTTGAGATGCTTGTAAGCATTTTGACTCGGAGCCTCGGTGAAGAATCCCTGTTGCTAAAGTAGTGTAAGCATCATATTGGTGATTTAGAAGTTGCCTGCCTGATGCGGGGGGGGGGGGACTATAGCACTTGCATAACCCTCATTCGGCAATAGCCGGTGCGCTGCCGCTCTTGGTGGAGGTGGGGAAGGGACGAGAAAATTATCATGAGGCGGTCTGCCTCGCCTATTTGCTTGAGGTTATGTAAGAACCTCATCACCTTTATCATCGTCCACTTCCTCCCCCAATGGAATATTCCCAATGGGCTCATTGTTGAGAGTCATTCTTGTACCAATAATCAATTCAAAAACACAATTAGTGACTCGAAAGGAAAAGAAGACAAATCACACAAAAATCTAAATATATAGCTAAATCCAATTAGCTCCCCGGCAACGACGCCAACATATGATATCGTCCAAACTCACACCACAATAATAAAAACCCAACGCAAGTCGGGGTCGAATCCACAAGGATCTTGATTTTGGATTAGGTATATACCTAGTGTGAATGTATGATGTGCCCTAGATTACACTTCCACATTCTCAGTTGTTGTTTCTACTTCTACTTTTACGCTATTGATTGCAATTGTAAATCTTAGAGACAATATTTTTGGTTTTGGTTGTTTTTCAAATTATAAAAGATCTAGGGTTGCGACTTCCGCCTAGTTGGTTACCTAACGGGATTAGAGATTTAGGGCATGTTTAGCTGATCGAGATACAATATAGAAATCACATACGATTACTCACTCTATAACTCTCGGTAGTTTGAGTGATTTTGCTCAATTTGGCTTTCTCAAGTCCAAATGGGTATTTCATGAAACAAGTAATAAATGTTCTAGTCTGGTCTTACTATCTCTATGTTCGACCCTTTAATTTCTTGAGTTTACCCCAATTCCTAGTTAGTCAAGTTTTCCTAGACTTAGTCTCTCTTTCTCAAGTAGAGACTAAGTCAATTAGGCATGAATAAATGTATTTTTATTGCATTCTATCTCATCGTATCACATTCTGTTCTGCGAGATTAGAAAATCACCATCAATACCTCGGTCTAGGTCCGATATAATCCTGAGTTCCATATTTGCAACCATCAATTCTCAAATTCAAGCAAGAACTAGGCTAAATATCATAAACCCAATCATAAATAAGCCCTAAATCAATTACCCATTAAGTACCCATACTAGAATTGGGTCAAAACCCTAGCTAAGGGTTTATCTACTCATGGAAAATGAAGAAATTAAAAAAGAAACTAAGATGGAATTCATAATACTTGATTAAGGAAAGAAAATCTAATGCTCAAAAGCTAAACTAGTACTAATTTTCCCAATACAGGAAATAAAAATGGCTCAGGTGCACGTAACTTATAAAACTTGACCTAAAAATGACAAAAAGATCTATTTATACCTTGCCAAAAATATCTGACCCTGCAGAGGTTGTGCGGCCGCATAATTCTGTGTGCAGTCTGCACTTTGAGACTGAATGGTCAAGTGAGCTTTATGCGGTTGCATAAAATTGGGATGCAGCCGCACTTCCTATAATTGTGCGGACCGCACATTTCTGAGTGCGGCCGCACACTTGAACTAGGACTCGGACTAGACTTCTTTCTATGGACTGCACATTTATGAGTGCGGCCGCACAATAATAGTACGGTCCGCACATCTTCAAGCTTCTGAAAACATGGCTCTCTGAATCTCATCTTCTGCGGCCGCACAATAATTGTGCGGTCCGCATTTTTTGAAGGAATTCCATCAGTGCATCTTTAGAGTTTGCGGCCGCACACAATATTGTGCGGTCCGCACTGTAGCTCTTTTCGCCTTGTTTTGATCCTTGTCCAATTTTTACTCCTTTTTAGTTGATGTTTACTTCTTTGGCTCATTTCCCATTATTCCTGCAAGAAAGCACATTTCATTAGTTCTCAGGAATACCTTTAAGCATTTTTAGCTAAAACACAAGTAAAAAAGAGAAAATAAGCAGTCAAAATCCCTACTTATCAGTGGGGCCTAAGAAAGTTCCACATATCGTCTACTCTTCTAACACAGACTGTATGGGCCAATAGTTGTGGCTCCCATATGTAGAAAGACCTATGCTCGGCTTGTAGCAATAATAGCTCTAGTGAGTGATAATAGGATAAATTCACGTAGTTTAGCATATATTTATACTCCAACTTAATGATGATTCACTGTCTTAGGGATGTTAAATGATGTTAAATTGGCTCTAATTTTTGATTTTGTGTTTCACAAGAGTAAAATGCGCTTATGAGGACCTAAGACGGTGTTTGGAGCCAAATTGAAGGAGAAAAGCCCTTGGGAGTAGTTAATGTATAAAAAGGATGAAGAAAATCGCTGAGACAGATTAAAAGTCAACTAGCGCGGCCTTAGCGCAGCCACTAGCGCGACCGCGCTATTCCAGGAGTCAGGGACAGAACGAAAAGCCATTAGCGCGACCGCGCTACCCAGTGATCCCCCAGGCAGAACGAAAAGCCATTAGCGCGCCCACTAGCACGAGGACTAGCGCGTCCGCGCTAGTCCTAGTCGTGCGGGTTATTTCTCAGGGGTACAATTGGAAGTTTGGGCAATTTCACTTAACCTATATAAGGTTCAACTCTCCCAAAGAAGCAGATTATCAAGGTTTAGAGGCTTGTTCATGAATAACAAGGACAAGAGGCAAGGAGGGCAATTGGGCATCAATTCTCATCTCCCTTCCTTGTGATTTTACCATTGTTAATGAATTCTTTTGTTATTTTCAGTACAATTATGAGTAGCTAACTTCTTTAGTCTAAGGTTTTGGTGGAACCCGTTGAGGATGAGCTTATTGTTATATTAATATAGTTTGATTGGTTTTCATCTTTATTTGTTCAACTACGTTCTTGTTGTAGTTGAATGAAGGGCCCTCAATTAGCTATGCCTATTTAGTGTGTATCTGCTCGAGAGAGAGTACATGTTTAGGTAGTTGTTGAAAAACATCACTCCCAAAGTGTAGGAGAGATCCATAATCGACGGTTTAAAGGTTGGGTTAGAGATAACGATACCTTGGGTGGAATCTAAAGTGAACTGTAATAAAAGTCAGCTAGTGTAGCTCGAGAGAGTGCTCTAGTAAATTATCGTAATTGCTCGAGAGAGAATTACAGTAAAATAAGTGTTCATGATTGATGGAGATAATTAGGCCAAACTATAAGAAATATACAAGAAGAGATTCCATCAACGGGGGAAACCATAACCTTTGATCCTTATCGCATTTGTTTACACCTCAGTATTAGTTATCTTTTAGCTTACTTAATTTCATTCACTTGTAGTTAGTAAAAATACCGGAAATTGATATTCATAACTTTTGGGAAATTGATTACTGAGAATCGAGTGAGTCTAACAACAATAATTGATAGGTTAATTCTGTGTGGGATTCGACTCTGGGCGAAATACTCAAATTATATTTGCAACGCCCTCTTAGTCTTTTTATAAGACATAGTTGAGCGTGATCAAATTTTGGCGCCTTTGCTGGGGAATTAACGGTGTTATCAATTATAGTTGGAAGAAAATACAAAAATTCTTAAGTGCAGACAATTTTCTTCAGTTTTATTCAAATATTGAAATTTTAACGTTTGCTGACTTGGTTGTACAGGTGCATTCCTAGAAACCCATCAAGAACTGGTGAAGTATTTGAAGCCTTACCAGACCCCAAGAAAGTTTTCAAGGCCTTGAACAGGGACCGGAAAAGCAAGCAACAACCACCAATTGAACAAATTGACCGACATGGCAGATCTCAATGACAAGAATAACAACAATGGGGAAGACGTGGTTGACCCAACTGCACAAGGTGTGGCGCGTGTGGTGCCAATTGTACCAGAGGCGCCTTTATATGATTGGTCACAACCCACAACGGAGAATTTGGCCACTGCGATAGAAGTCCCTCAGATACAGGCTGAGTCCTTTCAGATCATAAATAATATGTTGCACTTGTTGCAGAATAAGGGACTATTTTCGGGGTCATACATTGAGGATCCCTAACAGCATCTGAAGAATTTTTTGTCGATTTGCAAAACTCAGAGGAAACCAAACGTCACTCTGGAAGCAATAAGACTGTTGTTGTATCCTTTCTTAGTGACAGTAGTCGCCCAGACTTGGCTCGACTCGCTCCCCATCAATTCCATTGCTACATGGGAGGATTTGGTTAATAGTTCCATCCACCAAACAAAACATCTCAACAAATTGATGAAATCTTGAGCTTCAGACAGAAGCCTACAGAGTCACTGCAAGAAACATGGGAATGGTTTAAAAGAATGTTGGTTATCTGTCCGCACCACGGTGTTCCAGATAAGATGTTGGGGCAGCGATTTTATATGGGTCCGGTCGATAGTGTTTAGGCAAATGTTGATGCTTCAGCTGGTGGAGCATTCCTGAGCAAAACATGGAGAGAGAGCCAGATCTTACTTGATAAAATGGCACAAAATTCGGGGTAGACAACCAGAAATTCACCCATCACCCCAGTGGTTCACTCAATGCCATTAGATCCATCCAACAGCCTTGATGAAAACATGGCAACGTTGATGACACAGATGAGCATACTCACTAAAAAGGTGGAGGAGTCAGGACAGAAGCGGCAGGTACATATTGTGGATACTACCAATGGGGACTTATGCATATCTTGCATTAGTCAACCACTTGGTAATAAGTGGAATGCTAAATGTGATCATACTCACTACCCTGAAAATATGAACTATGTGTCGAATTATGGGGGCCAAAGACAGGGTGGACAGAATTGGGGCCAGCAAAATCAGTCGTACATGCCATCTCAGCACTATCATAACAGTGGAAACATGGGATCCACGCGACCTCATGGTAATGTGGAGCCTTATCAAAGGCCGTAGGGGTATAATAATCAGAATCAACAACAGGCTTATCACCCCCCCCTCAGCAACAACATAGGGGGAGACAAGAAGATGGGTTTTCCAGACTTGAAGCAATGATGCAACATGTTATTGGGTAAATTTCCAAAATAAGTGAACGAGTAGATGCACATGAATCTGCTATTAAAAATATTGAAGTACCAATGGTCCAGATCTCGATGTCTCTGAATCATCGTCCTCATGGGACATTGCCTGCAGACACGCAGGTAAATCCTTATGATCAGGGTCCGAAGTAGATGATGGCAGTAAGTCCACGCAATGGCAGGGACTTAGACTTGGAGCAGGAAAGAGCACGAGAGAGAAGACAGGCTGAGACATTGGTGCAGTGCCGATTGAAATTGATGATTCAACAAACCTGACCAAGGTAACAGTGCAACCTGCTGAAGGAGAACCCAATGCGCAGGTGAACCCAGAGATAGCCCGGGAACCAGTCGTTGAGGTGGTGGCAGACAAAGAAAAATCCCAAATCACTGGGAAGAAGAGAACTCCAACACCATTCCCACAAAGGCTGGCCAAGTACCAGAAAGATGAACAGTGTAAAACATTCTTGGACATGTTGAAACAGATACATGTAAACATTCCTTTGATTGATGCTCTGAAGGAGATGCCTGGATATGCCAAAATGATGAAAGACTTAATGTCCCGAAAATTTGACTTCCAAGACTTGGCCACAGTGACGCTTACTCAGGCTTGCAGTGCTGTCGTGACCCGACCAATTGCAAAAAAGCTGTCTGATCCAGGGAGTTTCACCATTCCCTGCACCTTTGAAAATTTTGCCTTTGCAAAGGCACTTTGTGATTTAGGGGGCAACATTAATCTTATTCCCCTGGCTATTTACAATAGGTTAGGGATTGGTAGAGCTAGACCAACCTCTATGTTGTTGCATCTGGCAGATAGGACGGTGAAAAGACCGTCAGGCATTCTTGATGATGTATTGGTGCAGGTGGGGAAGTTTGTGTTCCCTGCAGATTTTGTGATACTAGACTGCAGAGTGGATGAGGAGATTCCATAGTTTTGGGAAGGCCATTCTTGGCCACAGGAAGAGCCCTCATTGATTGTGAAACTGGGGAGCTCAAGATGAGGCTAAACGTCGAAGAAATAACATTCAATGTGCAGAAATCCATGAGGCGACCAAGTGAATTCACCAATTGTTCTCTTATTGATTTTGTGGATGTGATAGTGGAGGAAAACTATGTGTCCTTAACTATTGAGGACCCCCTTGCTGCATGTTTGATGAATTTGGGTGAGGTAAATGGGGAAGAATTGGCAGAATGGGTGTTAGAACTTGAAGGAAAAGGGGTCTGGCCGAGGGCACTCGAATTTGAGACATTACACTTAGAAAAGAGAGAGACTCCGTCAGCCAAGCCATCTGTTGAAGATCCACCCAAGCTGGACTTGAAGCCACTGCCATCCCATCTCAAGTACGCGTTTCTTGGACCTAATTCTACTTTACCTGTTATTATCTCATCCAATTTGTTAGATGTGCAGGAAAAACAGCTCTTACAAGTACTCACTAAGTGCAAGACTGTCATTGGGTGGACCATGGTAGATATAAAGGGGATTAACCCGACATACTGTATGCACAAGATTCTGCTGGAAGATGGGCACAAACCTTCCAGGGAACACCAAAGGCGGCTGAACCCAAACATGAAGGAAGTGGTGAAGAAAGAAATCATAAAGTGGTTAGATGCGGGAATCATTTTCCCCATCTCTGACAGCAACTGGGTTAGCCCGGTGCAATGTGTCCAAAAAAAGGGTGGCACGACGGTTGTAAAAAATGACAACAATGAGCTGATATCCACAAGAACCGTCACTGGCTGGAAAATTTGCATGGATTACAGAAAGTTAAATCTTGCCACCCGGAAAGATCACTTCCCACTTCCCTTCATCGATTAAATGCTCGACAGGCTAGCAGAGAGGTCTCACTTTTGTTTCATGGATGGGTACTTGGGGTACAACCAAATTTCCATTGCCCCAGAAGACAGGGAAAAGACCTCCTTCACATGTCCCTATGGGATATTTGCGTTCAGAAGGATACCCTTTGGCTTATGCAATGCACCTTCCATATTTCAAAGGTGCATGATGGCCATATTCACTGACATGGTCGAGGATATCATGGAGGTGTTCATGGATGATTTCTCAAGGGTGGGAAATTCATTCGATGAGTGCCTAACAAATCTGACCAGAGTGCTGAAGCGGTAAATTGAGACGAATTTTGTGCTTAATTGGGAGAAGTGCCATTTCATGGTACAAGAGAGGATCGTTTTGGGTCACTTGGTGTCGAGCAAAGGAATTGAGGTGGATTTCACCAAAGTAGATGTGATTGCAAAGCTTCCACCCCCCACATCGATTAAAGCAATTAGGAGCTTCCTTGGGCATGCCCGGTTTCTACCGGCGATTAATCAGAGATTTCTCCAAAATAGCCAACCCTCTATGTAAGTTGCTTGAAAAAGATAACCCCTTTGTGTTTTCTAATGATTGCAGGGTGGCTTTTGAGGAGTTGAAAAAGAGGCTAGTCACAGCCCCGATCATAGTCGCCCCCGATTGGGAGCAACCATTCGAGCTCTTGTGCGATGCTAGTGACTACGCAGTGGGAGCAGTTTTAGGACAGCGAAAGGAAAAGATAATGCACCCGATCTACTATGCAAGTAGGACATTGAGTCGAGATCAGTTGAACTACACAGTGACCAAAAAAGTGATGCTAGCAGTAGTGTTCTCCTTTGACAAGTTCAGATCATACCTGATCGGCTCGAAGGTGATTGTGTACGATAATCATGTTGCACTCAGGTATTTTATTGAGAAGAAAGAATCCAAACTGCGCCTAATTCGTTGGGTGCTGGTACTGCAAGAATTCGATCTAGAGATTCGTGACCGCAAGGGCACGAAGAACCAAGTCGCGGACCACCTGTCGCGACTTGATGGTGCTGAAAATGCAGTGGAAGCAGAGGATATTCTGGAAACCTTTCTAGATGAGCAGATACTCGCCGTGATCATGGAGGATGTGCCATGGTATGCAGACATTGCAAACTACCTGGCTAGTGGTATCGAGCCCTATGAACTCTCATCTGTCCAAAAGAAAAGGTTTTATCGTGATTGCCGCAATTATTATTGGGATGAACCTCACTTGCTTAGAATTTGCATTGATAATACGATCCGGAGGTGCGTCCCCGAGATAGAGCAATTTTCTGTTTTGCAGGCTTGTCACGCTTCAGCGTATGGAGGGCATTTTGGAGGAGTTCGAACAACAGCCAAAGTTCTAGAGGACGGTTTCTACTGGCCAACTATGTTCAAAGATGCACACCAATGGGTGAAGGGCTATAATGAGTGTCAAAGGACGGGGAACATATCCCGTCGTCATGAGATGCCCATGAACCTGATACAAGAAGTGGAGGTGTTTGATGTTTGGGGGGTTGACTTCATTAGTCCCTTTGTCAGCTCCTATGGCAATAAGTACATACTTGTTGTTGTAGACTATGTGTCTAAATGGGTGGAAGCTGCAACGCTCCCCACCAATGATGCAAGAGTGTGGTGGGGTTCTTGAAGAAAAACATATTCACCCGTTTTGGGATTCCAAGGGCCATCATCAGTGACGGAGGCACCCACTTCTGAAATCGTTTCTTCGAAAAGTTGTTAGCTAAGTATGATGTGCACCACAAGGTGGCTACCCCTTATCACCCTCAGACGAGTGGGCAGGTTGAGGTATCAAATCGGAAATCAAGAGTATGCTGACAAAAACGATAAACGCCACAAGAACTGATTGGGTGAAAAAGCTCGATGACGCACTCTGGGCCTACCGAACTGCATTCAAAACGGAAATTGGTATGTCTCCATACAAGTTGGTGTTCGGAAAGGCCTGTCACCTGCCAGTAGAACTAGAACATCGAGCTTGGTAGGCACTGAAACAATTAAATATGGACCTTGATGCTGCGGGTACAAATCAAGTCACTGAACTGCATGAGTTGGATGAATTCAGATATCTGGCCTTTGAAAACACGAGGTTGTATAAAGAAAAGGCTACACGACAAGAACATTGTGGACCTCAAATTCAAACCCGGAGATAAGGTACTGCTCTATAACTCAAGATTGAGATTATTTCCGGGTAAACTCAAGTCCCGATGGTCTGGACCATTTCGGGTGGTCGAAGTGTTCCCCTCCGGTGCCATAGAGATTGCTTCTGAAGACGGTTCAAACGCCTTCGAAGTTAATGGGTAGAGATTAAAACCGTATGTGGGGATGGACGAGAACAAGGAATTGACTGTGGTGCTTCTTGAAGAACCTCAAAGGTCGAGCGAACCTTAATTGCGCTCATTCTGCGTCGTGCCGCGACGTTAAATCAGACGCTTCATGGGAGGCAGCCCATTGACTTGTTGTAATTGTCGTGCCACGACATTAACTAAGGTGCTGGTTGGGAGGCAACCCAATATGTAGTATTTATAGTGTAAGTACTAACATTCGCAGGTGTGTGCGGGAAAGGGTGGACTCAAGCCACCCCAAGGAATAAGTCAACAAAAAAACCAAGTGTTGTTGAGGCCTAGGGTAGCGCGACCGCGCTAGTGGTCGCGCATATTGACTTTTGTTCTGCCTCCAGGTATTGCCACTAGCGCGACCGCGCTAGTGGTCGCGATAATGGGCTTTCGTTTTGCCTCAGTTTCTCTCAATTAGCGCGGTCGCGCTATAGGCGCGCTAGTGACCGCGGTAGTACCATCGCGACACCAGGTAAGTTTCGTTTAATTTTTTTTATTTTATTTCTTTTTTCTTTTTACCCCACTCCACAAATTAACCTAACCCCACTCTTACAACCCACGGCCTCCCACTTCCCTGCTTCCCCTAAAAACTCCTCTCCTTCTTCAACTCTTCTTCTTCCCTCACATAATAAAAAAAAGAAACTCTACAACTCTTCTTCTGTCATCTCAAGCCCAAGCACTCACAAGACCAAGGTCATACAAACCCCAACTCTCCATCTCTCAATCTCTCAACCCCATAGGTATGAGTCTTCTTTACTAGTTTCTTTTACTTTTGTAGTTTTCCCTTTTTCTTTGTTAAAAATTGTAGTTTTTTTTCTTATTTAGTAAGAATACTAGGTAGTGTTTGATTCGCACTGGTGGGTGATGATATGTGGGTGTGTTGTATGTTGTGATTGCGTTGGGTGAAGTTTGGGTAATTGTGGTAGTAATTGGAATCCAAAATTGAGTAATTGGGGGCTCCGGTGAATAATGCCCACCATATGTTTGTGAAAATGCCCCATTGAATGGAATTAATGTGACCAATTGTAAGGTGAAGTATGAGTAACACAGTTGAGTCACCATGTTGTGCTGAGCAAATAATGTGCTTTTTGTAGGTACAATGGCCCCCCGCAAGCGTCAAGTCACCGGCTCCTCCTCAAGAAGACAAGCAGGCTCCTCAAGCCGACAAGCTGGTTCTTCCACCGGAAGGCCACGGAAATCCGTTGACACTCGCCCCTTCAACAGAAATAAATTTGTATCGGCAAAGGCTCAGGACAGGTTCGCAGAAAGAGAATCAAAGTAACCTATACTTGAGCGGGGCATGGATATCCAAGACATCCAGATGAACTGTCCTAGGATGCATGACGAGTTGATGAGGCATCATTTTGGATGTCTTCTTTGAGGAGCCTGATGATGCCAATGCTATGATGGTCAGAGAATTTTATGCCAACGCCCCGGAGCACAAAAACTATGTTATCACAGTGAGGAGGAAGTAGGTTAATGCCTCGATGGAGGCCATCAGGAGAATTTACAGGCTGCCACCACCAGTTGATGTGTACGAGGATGGTTATAAGGCAAAAGGCAAGCACTATGCTCGATGGGATAACTTCCTCTCCGCCATTTGTGCACCGGACGCAGAGATGAGGTGGTACAAGTAAGGGAACAAGTTCCACTCGTCATCCCTCAAGTTTGAAGCAAAATGTTGGCTCTACCTCATCAATAACCGACTCCTCCCATCCCACAACACCTCAGAGGTAAACATTCCTCGAGGGTGTTTGATTTGGTGTTTCATGACGGGTTTGAATTTGATGTGGCCTGGGTCATTCATGAGGAGATGTTTGCCCGCAACAAGATTCAAAGATATGGGTTCTTCTACCCATCTCTTGTCACTCGATTGTGCATGGAGGCTGGGGTGTCGAGAGACTTCGTAGTGGATAGCATGGTGCCATAGGTTTACACCTTCAGAGCTGATAGAGTTACAACGGGAAAGGATGCGGTGATGGTGGATGATGAGGCGGAGGAGCATGAATCTGATGAGGATGAGGATGAGGAGGAGAAACAACATGAGCAGGAGGAGATTGAGCACATGGAGGAGGAACAAATCACTCGAGAGCAGGCTGCGGATGTTGGAGGCCCGTCTAAGGCCACTCGGGGATAGAAACTGGATCACCTGGGGCAGGATATGGCCGGGTTGAGGACCTCAGTGACTGAACTGGTGTCGAGAGTTGACGCGATGGCTACCCAACATGCAAAATCATAAAAGAAGATTATGGGTTGGCTGCGTGCCCTGATTCGTGATTGTAACGTGGACCCAGGAACTGTCTCCGACCAACACTGAGCTGTCAGGGAAGTCCCCTTACCTCTCTTTGTTATTTTTTATTGGCCATGAGGACATGTCCTCATTTTAAGTGCGGGGTGGGGGAAGGATTCCCTGTTGATGTATGTTTGTACAATTGTTAGTTGTTTTCTTTAATTTTCTTGTGCTTTAGTATAATTGTAGTTGTTTTTCAGTGCTTTCTTTTGAGCTTGTTTTTGTTTCTGTGTTTGTGATTGTAAATATTAGTATAATTAATTAAGTCTTCTTGGCCCGACGACAGATCCCTTCGAAGGGGTTCTTGAGGGTCTATGTCGACAAAACAAAAAAGAAAATGTAGTGGACTCTTCCTGATGACGGACTTCTTAGGCAGTTTTCTTGAGGGAAGTTAGTCCAAAGAAAACACAAAAAAAAATTCTTTATTTTCTTTTTAGGTAGTGTAGTAACTCCCCCTTGATTTTTCTTTTGACCACGGTTCTTTTCCAAGGGTTTAGCTTGAACCAGGTATAGTTAGTTTATTTTTATTTTTAATTGTTAGGTTTCTTTTGGGCAAGGAGCTTAAATAAGAGAAGCATCCCTTTTTTTTGTTACACCCGAACACAAAAGACCTTAGAGTGTGACGCTTAAGCTCATTTGTTGATTCGTGTAGAATGCCTTAATTTTGCATGTTGTAACTGACTTGAATGCTCAGTAGAGTGTCTTGATGAACCAATCTGGAGTGAATTATGTGCCACGTGTGTGAGAGGTATTTTGCATTGTATTTTGTGTCCACATTTGATACCTAGAACTTGCCCTGTGTGTGTGTGTGCAAAACAAAATAGTAGTTCGTTCAGTCTTAGAAGTGATATAGCCATTTCTTTGTTAAGCCAAACATAAATATGTATCCATCTGATTGCAAATCACCATAGTTAACCCCTTTGAGCTTATAAGCCTGTTTCTTTGGCAACCACATTACAAACCGTACCCAATTGTTTGAATAGCCTGTCTGTTTGAACCATGTACCTCCCATGAGCACTTGAATTGTTAGCGAATATGTAAAAGTCAAAGTGTGGGGTGGTGGTTTGGTTTGTGAGGGGAATCAAAGAGAGAAAGAAAGGTTCAAAGTTTCAAAAAATGAAAGAATAAACGCCACTTAGAAAGAAGAAAAAAAGAGAAAAAAAACAATAAATAAATGCAGTCCTTGATGAGTGGTGGCTTGATAGAATTGCACCTAAAGGAGTTTGGGGTAAATATAAATAAAAGTGTGGTGGAATTTCTGGCCAGGCATAAGAATGGGCTGAAAGCTAAAGTAATTGTATTAGTGCTTAGGAGGTTAGTCAGTATATCTAAATATATCCTACCCGTCCCTTAGCCTACATTACAACCAAATGAAGACCTAATTGATCTTAGACTGAATGGGCTCAATTAGTAGAGTATTACACTACGGGCAAGCCTATGGTGTATCTTTGTGGCATATGAATGTACTTTCCGAGAGTGAGTGAATTCTTTCTACTTAAAAGTTTGTGATTGTTCTTAATATTATTCTTGTGGAACTACTCTCTTTTGTGTGATGTGAGGGCACGTGATTTATGACGGAAAGGTAAGTCTTGACCTCTGTATAGAGTACTTTGAGGAAGTAAGAATAGTGCATGGCATGTGGGAGTCGCCTCTTGAGGCATAGGTGTTACATTGCTAGGTACAACGCTTGTAAAATGTTCGTGGTGTGGCACCTTAAGCAAATGCTTGATGAGAGGACCTGTGTAAGATATATTGGATTGCTCAAGGACTAGCAATGATTTAAGTGTGAGGTGTTGATAATAGGCTAAATTCACGTAGTTTAGCATATATTTATACTCCAACTTAATGATGCTTCACTGTCTTAGGGATGTTAAATGATTTTAAATTGGCTCTAATTGTTGATTTTGTGTTTCACAGGAGCAAATGCGCTTATGAGGACCTAAGACGATGTTTGGAGCCAAATTGAAGGAGAAAAGCCCCTGGGAGTAGTTAACATATGAAAAGGATGAAGAAAATCGTTGGGACAGATTAAAAGTCCATTAGCGCGGCCTTAGCGCGACCGCGCTAATCCAGGAGTCAGGGACAGAACGAAAAGCCATTAGCGGGGCCTTAGCGCACTCATTAGCGCACTCATTAGCGCGACCTTAGCGCACTCATTAGCGCGAACGCGCTACCCAGTGATCCCCTAGGCAGAACAAAACCTCTTTAGCGCGCCCACTAGCGCGAGGACTAGCGCGATCGCGCTAGTCCCAGTCGTGCACGTTATTTCTCAAGGATACAATTGGAGGTTTGGGGAAATTTCACTTAACCTATATAAGGTTCAACTCGGCCAAAGAAGCAGATTATCAAGGTTTAGAGGCTTGTTCAAGAATAGCAAGGACAAGAGGCAAGGAGGGCAATTGGGCATCAATTCTCATCTCCCTTCCTTGTGATTTTACCATTGTTAATGAATTCTTTTGTTATTTTCAATACAATTATGAGTAGCTAACTTCTTTAGTCTAAGGTGGTGGAACCCGTAAAGGATGAACTTATTTTTAAATTAATATAGCTTGATTGGTTTTCATCTCTATTTGTTCAACTACGTTCTTGTTGTAGTTGATTGAAGGGCCCTCAATTAGCTGTGCCTATTTAGTGTGTATATGCTCGAGAGAGAGTACATGTTTAGGTTATTGTTGAACAACATCACTCCCAAAGTATAGGAGAGATCAATAACCGAGGGTTTAAAGGTTGGTCTAGAGATAACGATACCTTGGGTGCAATCTAAAGTGAACTGTAATAAAAGTCAGCTAGTGTAGCTCGAGAGAGTGCTCTAGTAAATTATCGTAATTGCTCGAGAGAGAATTACAGTAGAATAAGTGTTCATGATTGATAGAGATAATTAGGCAAAACTATAGGAAATATACAAGAAGAGATTCCATCAACGGAGGAAACCATAACTTTAGATCCTTATCGCATTTGTTTACACCTCAGTACTAGTTATCTTTTAGCTTACTTAATTTCATTCAGTTGTAGTAAGTAAAGATACCGGAAATTGATATTCATAACCTTTGGGAAATTGATTACTGAAAATCGAGTGAGTCTAACAACAATAATTGATAGGTTAATTCCCCGTGGGATTCGACTCTGGGCGAAATACTCGGATTATATTTGCAACACCCGCTTAGTCTATTTATAAGACATAGTTGAGCGTGATCAGTGAGGCAGGTCCGAGATGCAAAGGCGGAATCTCCATGACGACTAATATATATTGAACAATAGTATTAATTACATTATTTTTCTTTTTCATTGCTTAAATATATTGCAATACCTTTAATATTAAATTTTATTCGATATTTTTACTATATTGTTAATTAGGTTGATACATTTTTAATATAATAATTTTATATTTTATAAGTTACTTTAATATATTAGTTTTATTATTTTATATGTTTGTTTTTTACTCACTTATTTTTTACTATAATAAAATTAAATAATTCATTTTCATAACTATACAAGATTTAATTATTAAATATTCACATTTGGTTCCGGGCTCGGTATTTAAGTAGAAGGAAAAAAGTGCTTTTGAGTAGAAGCAGAAGCAATTTTGGTGAATTAGAAAAAGTGCTTTCTCGTTTGGGGTCTTTTCTTCTAGTAATTATTTTTGTCTCAGTTCATATATTTGAAGGGTTTCACAAGGTATAAGAAATTTGATACCAATAAGAATTATTCTGAGCAAATTATGCAATTGAAAGTTGGTCAATGTTACTGTAGGATAAATTCACTTGGAAAAATGAAGGGTATTGATGTATTTGTACATAAACTAGTCTCATTATATATGATCTTTGTTAGGTGTAAATTAAGTTAGGGTGTAAGAATTGAGTTTTGGTGTTTAACTGTATTGCAGTGACAATATCGAATTTGGTTTGAATGTGGTAAGTCTAGTATTGAGTACAAAAGATAAGTACCAATTAAGAAGGAATATTATGGACAGTAATGTTATTTCAGTTTCAATTTATGCACACGATTAAGAAAATTGAACAATACGTGGAATAAACCATATAAATACCTTTTTATTTAAAAGATTTTGGACTAATTTAAATTACTCATATGTGGGTAAATATAATTCGGCAAATTAAGAGTCAAATATGAAACCTCGAGGGTTGGGTACTCTAAATTAGCTATGAATTAGCATAAACAAGGAAATTAATATGAGATCGATATTATGTAAATTAGATTGATTGGAGGAATTTGTACGAATTGCTCGAGGTGAAGCATTTCGTATTTCGGCACGAGTACTGTGAATATTAATCTTACCGCAATTTGTGTTTTCATAACTTACATGATTAACACATGATTTAATATGAATATGTTACTGATTCTATTGAGTTTCATGTGGGACAAGTCTTTTACTCGATATGATACCGCAATAGCTATTTGAGATGATTACAGTTGTTTTAAATATTTCCGTTGTCGCTAGATCTGTTTTACCGTTACTTGAATTTACTGTTATCGAAATGAAATTATATAATTTGATAAGAACTGAAATGCCCTATATTGTTTGAAAATATTTTCTACGAGTATATACGAATTACAGAGACAAGTATAAATTGGAGTAGACATTGAATGATCCCGTAGCTAACGGCGGATTCGTTAGACCTGGTGCACATTGTAATTACCGATTACCATTACAGCCATCGCTAGTAGGAAGGTAGAACTAGCATACCGTTACCGATTTCCCTCGAGTAGGGACTACCGTTATAATTGACTTCTTGCGAAGAAGTCCACAGTTATACCGATTACATGATCCGTTCATTTAAACCTCCCAAATGTGAATATTGATATTATACAGTGGTTACCTAGCTTATTACTGAATTATTAATTGTATTATACTACAAGAAAAACATGATGAGATTGGATTTTGTTTTTGTTTCTGAAAGGGCATTCTTATGTTATTTCTGTTTGATATACTAACATGTTTTCTGACTTGTCCCCAATAAAAAACGGATGTGGTTAAGTGTTATTACTCAGTGAGCTAGCGACTCATTCCGCGCTAATTTTTTTAATAAGACAACAGTTGACGTGGGCGAGGATTTCGTTATTTAGAGCGCACAGGTTGATAGTTCTTGGTGAGCCTCACACTTGTTCGCGTGTGTGTAACGACCCGGTCGGTCGTTACGTAGAATCTATATTATATTTACTATTATTGCCTTGTCATAGGTTGGTTATACTATTTATGATGTATTAGAGTCGGTTGGCTCAGGTTCGGAATGGTTGTAGTGAGAATTGAGACACGTAGTCTCTAAAAATAACTTTATAGTTGGACTAGGAGTGTGTTCAGAATATTTTTGTGATGTCCGGTGTAGAATTAGGCTTGAATTGGCGAAAGCTAGTTTTTGGTGATTTCTGGTTGGCAGTGGAAAATAGGCTATCAGGGTCGGAATGGAATTGGAACATGTTCGTAATGGCATTTTGGATATGTCTGCAAAATTTCAGGTCAATCGGATGTGTTTAGGATAGTTTTGGCATCGTCGGTGGAATTTAGAAATTTCAAAATTCATAGGCTTGAATTTGATGTGATTTTGGTGTTATGATGTTATTTTGGGTGTTTCGAGAGTGCAACTAAGTTCGGATGGTCATTTATGATGTGTTGGTATGTTTGGTTGGGGTCTCGAGGGGCTCAGGATGGTTTTGAGTGGTTAACGGGGAGGTTGGAAGATTTTTGCTGCTGCAGATTTTCTGGTGCTGTGATTTCCGCACCTGCAGATGTTTGACCGTAGGTGCGAGTTGCAGGTGCGGCCAAGAGGGTCACAGGTGCGGTTGAGGTCCATGTGGGGTAAAACCGCAGGAGCGGTCGTTTAGGCGCATCTGCGGAGCCGCAGGTGCGATACCTGGGCTGCAGGTGCGAGAGTGGGGGCTTAATGAAATTCCACAGGTGCGGTCCTCCTGAGCGCAGGTGCGTGAAATAGAGCCGCATGTGCAAAAATCCTGGGCAGAAAAGTATAAAAAGGGGACTTAACGATTTTTAGCCCTCTTTTCACCATTGTTGTGCGGGTTCCGAGCTTTTTGAGGGTTTCTGAAGAGGGAAACGTTTGTGCATCATTGAGGTAAGCTTCTTGGACTTATTAACTCGATTATATGTGATTAAAGACCTTATTAACAGTGTTTAATTAGGGAAAATCAGTGGAAAAGGGGGAAACTAGGGCTTGAGTTTAAGAGGCCTTTTAGAGGCGATTTGAGGGGTCATTTGGACTCCGATTTCAGAGTTCTTTATATGTACGAACTCGTGAGATGATGAGCATATTTTTGGTATAAAGTTTTTCGAGTTCCTAGACGTGGGCCTGGGGGTCGGCTTTTGGCTGATTTCGGGTTTTTTGCTTAAAGTTGATATTTTTCGATTGAGTTTCATCCCCTTAGCATAATTGATGTGAAAAATATGAACTTGATAGATTTGGAGCACTTACAAGTTGATTCGAGGGGCAAGCGTGTTGCGGAGTAGCTTTTCGGGCTAGTTTGAGGTAAGTAATATCTTTAAATCCTGTCCTGAGGGTTTGAAACCCCAGACTTTACATCCTTTCACGGTTTTGGAGTGACGCACACACTGGATGACGAGTGTGGGGCGTGCACGAATTGGAAGTTTGGAAATATGTTCCTTTTTAGGCAACAATTGAGTTGCGAAACTGCTTTTAAAGCATATCTTTTTATAGTATTACTATATTTTGACATATTTGGGCTGTAAGCCATGTTTGGGACCTAGTGCCGATCTGTTTTAACCCCTTGGGGGCTATTTTTCTGATATTTCCTCACTTATAAATTATGATTTTTCACTCAGTCTTTCTTACTGAATTGTTTTGACACTCAGAGTTTATTGATATTATTTCTTGAAATGAAATATTGTTTTGGGTCGAGAACCCCGTTTATTTATGGCCCGAGTGGCATGTTGTGAGTGTCTGACTGAGTGAGGCCGAGGGCCAATATTGTGAGTATGTTATGATATGAGAGAGGTCGAGTGCCTTAGAGTGATTGATGTCATGAATTGGCTTGTTTATAACGCTTGGGCTGTAGGAGCCCCTCCGGAGTCTTTACATACCCTCAGTGAGCGCAGGTACCTATTGAGTACGAGTGCCGAGTGACGAGTGATTGGAGGTATGAGTGAGTGTGAGGTGCTGAGTGACTATTTGTGAGTGATGATTTGGCCCGATGGGCGATTTATAATGATATTTTGCTGAGTTTTGATTATGATTTATTTCATCCTTTTATACTGATATTTTGGGAGTTTTACTGAGAACCATTTAAAAATATACTTGTTCAAAGGAATTTTTTATGGAAATTGGTTTTCAAACTTATGTACTACTTTATCAAGACTCGATATTTTACTATTTGTGGATTGGTGTTTTGTGCTGTGTGTTTCTTATATTCAGACTTGATTTATTTTCATTACTACTGAGTTGGTGTACTCATCATTACTCCCTGCACCTCTGTGTGCAGATCCAGGTACTGGTTCTGAGCAGTAGTCACTTGCGTTCGTTCGGCATCAGCTTTGGGATTTCGAGGTAGCTGTCCAACGTTCACAGCTTCTCCATTTCCCTTCCTTCATTAGTATTAGTATTTTATTCTAAGACATTATTTATGACATTAGCAGTTTTAGTTTTATTCCTAGATGCTCGTGATCAGTTGACTCCAGTTCTGGGGGATTTGTTTAGACTGTCAGATGATATTATGCTTGCTTAAAGACTTAGAGAAATTTTTATACTTATTATGCTGGTTATTAATGAATTGAGAAATTATATTAAAATAAATGTGTAGTTATGTGATGGTTGGCTAGCCTAATTCCACGATAGGCGCCACCACGACCTGTTAGGATTTGGGGTCATGACAGTGTGCGGAGATTTTATTTATTGTTATGGTCTTTTCCTTGAACTCTTAGAGTCACTCCATAGTCATTATTTAAGTGCATTAGTATTATTTGTTATTATAGTCTTATGTTGTGTATCGTTATTTATTATCAAAGTTGGAGATAAATTAGTATTTCTGGTTGTTAGTGGGTTGATTAGTAATGGTGGAGATTTGTTTTGGTTAATTGATGAGTTGTCGATTGTTTGGTTTGATATTAGGATGGTTGGTTGTTGATTTTGAGACAGGAAACTTTTTGGATAGCCCAAAAATAGGGGAAACTTTGTCTGTTTTACTGTAAAATACCGATGAGGCTTACTTGGGAGCACTTGCTCCTAAGCGCCGGCCACGATCCTAAATTGGGTCGTGACATTTTGGAGAGAAACTATTTTTTCTGCTTCTACTTCTACTCAAAATCACTTTTCTTCTTCTAAAAGCTTGGTCAAACACTTTAAAATAATATAAAAAGTACTTTTTTAAAATTAAAAAAAAACTTTTGGGTTTGGAGAAACTTAGCAGAACATGCTATGAATTTGATAATGCTATGTCTGGTGCATTTTAAACAATTGAAAATTTTTGCACATCCATTTAAAAATAACTTAATAGTAATAATAAAAAAGTTTGTTTGACTAAATCACCATTTATTCTTCTCAAAATGAATAATAACCGTTGAACAACTTCTAAAAATGTGTATATATCACATATTTGAAACGAAAATTTAAGGCTTTCTTAATTATCTAAAGTGACACTTATTTTTGATTAAATTTGTTTGTCTAAAACAACATTTAAAATTATAGCGGAGGTAGTATTATACAATCCTTTGGAAAAATTCGTTTTACTCTGTTGATGATTGTTTCACTTACTGTTGCATTTTTTTAGCATAGTAAGTTAGCTTAGTTTTAGGATAAATCTACTTTTTTAAATTTAAATTTCTATTAGATTGTTTAAGTTAGTTGAGATATTTTAGGTTTTTTTGAATTTTAAATTAGGTTGAATTTTTTGTTCTTAATTGACTATTTAAAGCCTTGTGATGCTTAATAAAATGATTGAGAGACATTTTCAATTAATACTTTTAATATTTTGTTGCCCCATCTTTTAAAAAAATCAACAATAGTATCAGAGCTTCATTGGTCTTACGGGATCTTTGAGTTCCTCCAAAGAACCATTTTCAAATCATTTTTAACCAATATCAATTTTTAAAACCCATTTGCAAACATGGCAAGCAACAGTCTCTCTTTGAATGCCCCACAAACTTTCACTGGTGAAAACTATCAGATTTGGTCAGTGAAAATGAAATCAGATCTTGAAGCCTATGATTTATTGGAAGTTGTAATGGAAGATAGACCATTACAACCACTCTCAGCAAATCCTACTCTTGCCCAAATTAAAAACCATTCAGAAGAGAAAACCAAAAAAAAAAAAAAAAAAAAAAAAACTGTGATTCAAAATTCAGCTGTAGATTCAATTTTCTCTAAAATCATTGAACGTGAGACAACAAAAGAAGCTTGGGAAAAGCTTAAAAAGGAGTACCAAGGAAGTGATCGAGTTAGACAAATGTAGATTTTAAATTTGAAAAGGGATTTTGAATCTCTTAGAATGCAAGAAGACGAGACTATCACTAGGTATTCTGATAGAATTTCTTCTAATGTTAATAGAATCGGGTTGCTTGGCGAGGATTTCAAAGATGAAGAATAGTTGATTTTTTTTTTTTTTTTTGTGATGGTCCCAGAGAGACTCGAGTCCAAAATATCTTCTCTAGAAGAGTCTAAAGATCTATCTACCATCTCTGTTGCAGAATTAATAAGTGCTTTTCAAGCACAATAATAAAGAAGAACATTTAGACAATAAATGGTTACTAAAGGTGCTTTTTATGCACAAAACAAAAAAGAAAAGGTTAATTATCCTCTTAGCAAATACTGCAAAAAGAAAACACACCTAGAAATTTTTTATTGGTGGAGACATGATGCAATATGTGGTATTTGCAAACAAACATGCCATGTTACAAAAATGTGTAAGTTCAAAGACGCTCAACACAATCCTCAAGCACAAACAGCAGAAGCAATAATTGAGGAGCAACAATTATTTTAGAGCAACTGAAGCAAAGGAGGAGTGTTGATGATTTGCTTCAGCTACTGTTGCAATTTTTTAGCATAATAAGTTAGCTTAGTTTAGGACAAATCTATTTTGTTAATTTAAATTTCTATTAGATTGTTTAAGTTAGTTGAGATATTTTAGGATTGTTTGAATTTTAAATTAGGTGAAATTTTTTGTTCTTAATTAGCTATTTAAAGCCTTGTTATGCTTAATAAAATGATTGAGAGACATTTTCAATCAATACTTTTAATATTTTTGCTGCCCCATCTTTTAAAAAACCAACATACTCCAATGATCAAACAAAACAGAAACAGTGATCATAGAGTCTTGAGAATGTTGGCATACCAGTCCTTGGAAAATCTTAGCTAGGTCTTGAGGCTTACATAGTACTTCAACACAATAACACCAGGGTTTAGCAGTCAAAAGTACAATTATCATACTCTCTTAGCTTGATATGTAGTAACTAAGTACAGACTAGGAGTTACTAACAACATTCTCCAGTTCTAACTTCTCTCTGATTTGCTGCATACTGCATAAAATTAAGTAGAAATATAGAGAACACTCTACCAAGGAGCATTAACTTCTCCTTGGAACATAAGCTCATAGCTCTCAGCTTTTGATTTCAGAGCCTCAACATCAGCACCATATTTTTCAGAAGTTTTTTTCAGTTCCACAATTTTTGTTTCAAGATTCCTTATCTCATCTTCAGCTCGAGACCACTCGTTTTTAGCTTCCCAGTACCTCTTGGTGTCTGAGGCACCTTCTGAATCAAATGCAAGACTCACCAACCAGCGCAGACGAGTCCTCAGAAATCCAACATTCATGCCCAGAAGTTCAAAAGATTTCAATGATTTCTCCCATATATCAAATTCCGTTCGCTGGGTGGTGAGCTTGCAAGCTCTTATCGCATCGGCAATGTTGACGACTTCAAAAATCACACCAGCAATCAACTTACAATGAAGGCCTTGTAGAAGACGATCATGAAGAAAAGCGCTTTTATTGCAGCATAACTCGTAGTACTTTCTTCTTATATCTTCAGGAAGTTCAGAGTCTATGCATACTCCATTCACCAAAATGTGGAACTCCTCAAGGCTCTTAATGTCTCTAAAATTAACAGCAAGTCCAGAGGACCTTGAGCCCTCTAAAATTTCTGAAGCAACCTCATCGCTATCATTTCCCGACTGTGCCTCCAGTGCCAGAAGTTGTTTACTCAGGCCCACCTTTCGTCTCCTCCTATGAACAACAGTTATAGGAAGAGACTTCTTTTGACGCTTCTTTATGTTATGAGCAGAAACTCCCTCTGACATGTCACAAGTTGGAAACAAGTTGCTTAGAAGGACCACAAAGACCGCAAAATATACTATGTTTCACAGTATGACCGGTATAAAATTTACTTACTGACCTGCATCACTTTGCTTGGGAGGTGCATCCAAATTTAGAAGGCTAAGAGCGCCATCCACCTCCTTTAGATCATTCGCCCTTATGACGTATACCTATGAATTCAGAAACAAAGTTTAGATTAAGATTGCTGCTAAAGATCTGTGAATTTGAAGTTAGAAAAACGTATTCTTCAATTTCCACATTTCTGCTTCACTTCATGGTGACAATTCATACTGAGATGTCGTATAATATCTGATAGTAGGCCTATGATGAAAACCATCATCACTTGCAATGGATTTTATCATGCTGTTAGCTGGATAAGAATTCATATAAATTCATTGAGCAGGTTTCTAATAGCCCTAATTCAATCTGAAGTTGACTCTCAAGCCTGTAAAATTGGTAAACATCAAGTGCTGCTACAGAAATAACGTATTTGTGATTCTCTATGCCCCTAATAAACAGCCGTTGCACAAAGTCAATAATCATCCCCACCTTCAATTGTTTAGACTGTGTCACTGTGGCATACAAATGATGTTGTCTGCCATAATTATGTTTATCCACTATGACATACATTTTCCACCTTCTCCATTCTTTGCAGTGAAAGGAATTGCGACATACATTTTCCATCTTCTCCATTCATTGCAGTAAAAGCATGCACTCAATGACAAGACTAATTGGTATCCTCTTATTTTTGGTACCTTAAAAAGAATCCACAATATTTCGTGGAATGTTTCCTCGAGTAAGACTAGCAAGTGCATACCTGCCCTCAAATTTAGGTACCATGTGACCCAATAGTTAAGTTGAAAACATGTAAATTCATACTAATAGTATCGCTCATATATTTATTCCTCCCAACAGATACCTTGATAGATGCTTGGCCTGTAAACAGAAGTTCCTTTAAGGATTAAGTTTGCTTGCTCCAGTGTTTTTCCTTAGAATCTAATGTTGATCAATTTTTAAAAGAATTAAACAAACACGTTGACATTTAACTACACAAGCTAAGTTAAGGTCACAACAATCTCCTGAATGGTGTGAAATATAATATACAGCTAATATTCCATCTTATCCACAGTTGAGTCAATTATTTTATGAAAAAAACTCTTCCTACATGAGGAATCAAGGTATGACTGCTTATCTCATCATTAGATGCATCTTATGCTAGCGTAGAACAAGTTAGATTACTTAACCTTACTTGGTTGACATCAATGGTGATGCCGTGCCAGTTTGAAGGCTGTTAATTTCCGCTCTAGGACTTAGCCGACTGTTATAAATCCAGTTGTTCAACTGCTAAAGCGAAGGCATATGGGGCTTAACGTAATGTTGATAAGACAGTGTCCAGAGACTATTTATGAGACCTTAGCAGAACAACACTGGGAACCAAGCAAGAAGTGTACCACAGCAAATAGTATACTCTATCTGGATCCACGATAGACTAAAGAAAAATGAATCCTTTACTGGGGACAAGCTCTTCACAGATACCTACAAACCTTACAAACCTTACAACGATGATAGTTCTCTTTACAAACCTAAAACAGATTAACATGCCTGCTCTCCATGATTGGACTTGAATAGTTCAGCACCGGCTGAAATTGTTTTTACTGCAATTCACACTCCTGTTGCAGAATTCTGATAGACGTGCCACATGTGGATAAGTTGGTTTTACATGGTGACGTCATTCTTATACGCCAGGAAATGGGAAAAAGAAAATCAATCCCGCTTATCAGTAACCGCAGTTATCTGCTGCACTTTGTACAGGTAGATGGACTAGTAGGGTATGGCATATAACCGATGCATAAAGATTAGTTCAAACATGCAAATAGATGTTTAAAAAAAGAAACTTGGAGTGTCACCTTGAATCTAGTAGGCGCAACTAGTTGGAAAACTAAAACATCTCCCTCAACCAACTTGTGAGCAGTGCAATACTTTCTCCATCCCGCACTAAGTCCGGTCTTTTCAGCAATATATTTTATCTCAAATTCTTCGCCGGTCTCGCTTTCAAGAATAACTGGGGTGTCCTTTCTTGGTAGATGGTTCTTGCAGAATGGCACCGGAAGTCCCTATTGTACGGATGGTAGTAAACAAAGTTACAGGGTTAAGTAAATATTTCCTTAACTAAATCCAAAGCTAAGTTGTTTAGACAAAACTCACCATCCAAAAACAACTACCAACATGTGATCTAACTAATAATTTCATGAAGCTGGGATATTCATTCCCTATACTTGACAGGAACTCCTCTGCTCGAATGATGATTGGTGATTTCATTTGGGTAGCATTACCAGACCCATCAGCTGTAGCCCTCTCTTGTTTGGTGCTTAATGAAAATAAAAATAAAAAAAACTGTCACTCTCAAGTATCAAAGGTTGACAATTGTGTAAGAATATTCAAAGAATATGATGTACAAAAACACTCACATAATTGACTTGCCCCCAGCAACAGCTACTGCCTGCTCAAGAATAAGCAGAACAGCAATAGAGCTGTTAATATCATTTATTGGTACATATAAACAGTCATGGAACGCGACTAAAACTAGACAATGTAGGAAATTTTGTAAGATCACAACTATTTTCTGAATCTAAAATGGGCATAACAACAGAGATCTCCTGAAATACTATCTTAATATCGGATGCAACAGGAAGGAAAATAATACCCAGTAAAAGGGATTACTACCAAGTGAGCTACGTATTTGGCATCACGGAGTGAGAATGAGAATGCAGTTTGCATTATATAAATCTCAAATTTTGTAACTTATTTTGTTATTCAAAATAATAACAGAAAAACTGAAAGCTCACTTCCTCCCATTATAGTATTAGCCGATGGGAGTAATCTGAAGCCACTCCAGATAGTCGTAGACCAAACTTAGACTTCTAGTTTGCAAATACTAACTTTTTATGAATTTGAATCAACTTTAAGTCCACCCCAATTAAGCTCCATTCATGATGTGCTCAGCTGTCACAACTAGTTTCATCTCCTGTAGTGATCACTCCTACTTTAGAAACTCTACATCATATTACATTCCCACCCTATTAAAACCTATGTTGCGCGGACTCTCCAAAATGCTGCCGTACCTGTGTCGGATCCTCCAAAAATACACTACTTTTGGAGGATACGACACGCCCCCGGGACATTTTTGGAGAGTCCGAACAACATAGATTTAAACTGATCAAATCCCTAATAAGAACTAGTTCACATTCAGATTTAAGCGTCCAAAAAACCTGAAAGGACTAATTAAAGAAACCTATAACAGAAATAGGTCTTTTCAACAGGGAAATGTTGTGGTTGCTTAAGTAACTTGATAGTCGGTTTAGGCTAGAGACAATGTGGGTTTCATTTTACATCAGCCTGTTTGCTAAAATTGTCCCGTCCCAGGTCCATGCAAGTTGCAATTGAAGAGATCCTAATTGTCAACGAGGGTCGAGCAGTTAGAGAGACATGGAGTTGCAAATTACTGTAGCAATTAGTTCAATCTTTATCAGCAAACAAGAGGGAATAAATGTAAGGTTATAACCAGGCTAAGAGTATAACAACAAATTTGACCAAATATCAAGTGATCCATAGTTGATTTAAGAGAAAGGTATCTCACATTGTTGGATTGAGAAGCAGAAGGTTGTTTCTTGATTACCCTCCTCCTGATGGGAATTGGTGAAATCTGATCAATCATCTCCTTGGGTTTTCTCCTTCTTTTACCCTGAACAACATTGGAGCCCAGATCCAACAATCAATTCACTAAATCAAGACAGGCAAAGAGCAAAGCAGAACTTCCACAAATTAGAGAAAAAAAATAATACCAGCAAGGAAGATGAGGGAGTTTGGGCAGATGGGGTTACAGAGTTAATTGGGTTGGAAGCATCAACAAGACTTAAATTGTTGTCATTGCTTGAGTTGTGTATAGCAAAATCAGGTTCAGGTTCAGGTTCAGGTTCAGGTTCAGGGAGTTGAGTTCCAAGTGGTTCCTCATCAAAAACTTCCTTCTTGGGTGTATCTGGATAGGAAATACGATGTTCTTGAGTTGGGTGTTCACTTCGATGAACTACTTTTATCTTCATTTTGCTGTAGGAATTAGAATAAAGATTGTAGCAGATCCTGTTCCTATCACTCCTGGTTGGAAAAACTAGAGAGATAGATAGAGAGAGAGAGAGAGAGAGAGAGGGGTCTTTTAGCTAGGTGTTCGGTCGAGGGTATATTAGAATGGCCGTTTCGTTGGTTGAACGGTTAAAGAGACGTCCACAAAACACAGATGCATTTTGTGTGTTTGATCTTTCCTGGATTGCAATATTACTGGATCCGTATAAACAAGAATACTGCAACAACGGGATTAGTGGGTTATGGGCACTGATTTACTGTTGGAGTATCTAGTCTAGTTATACGATTCTTAGCCACCTGGTTTACACGTGTGTTACTTTAAAGCTAACAATCCTTGGATTTCCTGACACTGGAGAAAGAGTTGGTTGCCACTCTTAAGTCTAGTCTACTTAAGCACGGAATAGACTTGGGACTAAAGAAGACCATTCGTTGTGACATGAATCCAAGGAACAAGCAAAATTCATACTGCCTATATACCTTTATTTAGTCGAGTTCATACAACATAGTTTAGTACTTATTAATTAGAGGATGGTATTGAACATTTACCTATTAACGAACTAAAAATTGGCTCAAATAGTGGCCGACTGCCTTCTTCGACAATGTATAACCAAAACCATCGTATTCCAGCCAGTACTTAGTCATATATGTTGCAATTTGTGTCAAGTACTAGTAGGTTAAATACGTATTCGTATCCAAGCTAGATTCCATGGCCAGGGCCCTTTTTGATGTATCTCTACACAACACTGAAAGAAACTTCTCGAGTTAGTTTTTGCACCTTGATCTTATGTTGCCTTTTGCTCTTATTTGAAGTGAGCCATCAAAATAGGAGATCACCAAGAGTAGTTCTGTCAACTTTCTTATCGTTTTAATTCCATAAGCGAAATTTAAGTATTCAATTTTCTCACGAGTCCAGCTCCTTTTCCAAAAGAAAAATTATATTAAGCGAATTCACAATCATCAAGTGCAATTGAAAAATATCAACAAAAGGAAAAGGGGGGGAGGTGGGGTGGGGGTGGGGACGACTTACTCGTGACTATGTCAAGCAAGAGTGCTACCTGGCTTGGTCTCTAATCTCTATTGATCAGGTGCACTTAAACCACATACTAAAACAGGTATGACTTTTAATTTCCTCTTTTATTTATGGTAAAAGACTATAATAATTATACTTTGACTTTTATATAAAGCAAATTGATGGGGTTCACTAATCACTTAGGCTAATTTTGTGGCTCTATGGAAATTGTATGAAAGAACTATAGACAACTACATCTATTGTGATAACTATATACAACCAATTCAGTAGATTAGGGACCAAGATTTCAGTTAACTAAGCAGAGTAAACTTTCATGACTTTGTAAGTACTTCCACAAAATTTTAGCAGGTCCGGTTTTGCCTAATTTGCCTATTCAAATGTTTAATTATTCTAGGCATGAATAGCCGATAGAAAACGTTATTGTAAAGGTAGCTTTGTTTACGACACCCAACCCTCTCTATATTGTAAAAGTTTTTTCTCCTATATATGTCGGGTCAATCACATGACTTATCCCGTTAGTCGAAAAGTGTTACAAAAAGGGGACGGTTAATAAGGAAGAGTTTGAGCAATTAAAATTGATTAGCCGTTTGCTATACTCTTATGCTTATAATTATAAATTTTCAACTGAAAAACATTTTTATTGATTGACGTTTGGTGATAATAAGACAAAAACAAATCATCCTTGGAATAGGAACATGTATTAGGTTAGTGGTTATGTTTTCTATGTAGTTGCCAGAGGGGAAGAGAATTTGGTTAAGGAAAATGAATAGGTTTATGGGACACATAGCTAAAACATGACGGTGTCTATTCAATTCAGTCAAATTTAATCGCCTGCTAGCGTTGACTATCATCTGCGGCAGCCCCCGTCGGAGGACGGGAACTTTTCTGTATTGTGCTTCACACGTAACCCGCCACATGCCTCCTTTGCTTCTTATCTTATCACATATATTATTTTTATAATTTTTTGGAATAAAATCACATGTAATTAAATACAAAATATTGCCAATATCTGCAGCAAATGCAATATCTAAGAGCCCATTCGGACATAAGAAAATTTTCACCTTTTTTTGAAATTTTTTTACTTTTTTTCGAAATCAGTATTCGGACATGAATTTTTAAATTTTCACTTGAAGTTAAATTTTAAAATTTTTCAAAGTTTTGGAAAACTCAAAAAAACTGTTTTTCAAAATTTTCCACTCTTATCGCTCACAAAACTTCAAAAACTATCAAAAATTATATTCATGTCCAGACACAACCCTAATTTTCAAATATCATTTTCACTAGGAAATTTTTCACTTTTTCCCGGAATGTTACAATTCTTATGTCCAAACGCCCACTAAGGTTGCCTAATTTTCCAAAACAACAAAAAAAAGAATTGATTTAACCCCCATTTCTCATCTAGTCATATTACACAGGGGAAAAAAATGGTATTTGTAGCAGTTTCCTTTTAAAAGAAATTTTGGAGATACGAGTAAGCGGGTGAAGTGTGAGGGAATTTTGTTTTGTGTAAGTTGAAGATGCAGATATTAAGTGCTAAGACTTTTCATAGTGCCCTTTGAAGAATCCGAATTATTCGAGCCAATATGTTATGAATGCAACTACATAAACAAAAAGAAACAAACTACATAAAATTGCAACTACAATTTATAGTACGGAAAAATAGCCCCTATCATCTTACTATTGAACATATTTACCCCTTATTTGACCGAAGGTACACATGGCAGCCTTCAAAATGTTTTTAATACACAATCTGTCCATAACCCAATACCTTAAGATTATTAGTAATATCTAAAATTAGATATTCAGCTTAATTTTTTTTAATGGATTTCTTGCAGTCTAAGTTGTAATATCTTAATCATTTGAAAATAGGTAGGAGAACTTCAGGTACATTAATTATTATGAGAAGAAATCAAGTACTAGAAGCTATTCCTTTTGAAGCATTAACAATATTTCAACTTCTTCGCCTCTGTTTCTAGAAGACAAACATATTTTATTGGTGTTTTCAGGCAATTCAAATTAAGTTGCCTGACTTTTTTATTATGAAAGAAATACTAACCAAGAAAGAAAAGTCTGCATATCTAATAATTGATACTTTATAATTTAACAAAAGGGGCACGCCAAATTCTTGTACAAATTATCTTCCATTGACTCATCCCTAAGCTAAATTAGCATCATGGACCAAGGCAATAACTCTTAAAGTGTCTTTGTTTCAAGCTAATTGGTTTAAAATCATAGTATCCTGTTTGTCTCTTGTTCTAGAATCCAGCCCAGCTTCTCTCTTTTTGTCTCTCATCCCACGTTTAATTTCAACAAAGTTGTCCTTCTTAGTTCATCTCCCCAGTTTCTGTTTTTTCTTAACACAAAAACTAGACATGTCCAACAACGTGGAAAATTGGTTAAATGCCGTTTATGTGGTTTTTGCGTTTTGCTCTGCTTTATTTTTGGGTGCTCTTAAAAGTTAGTAATCTTCTTACCCTTCAAGATTCTTATGTATTAATTTGTCTGTTTCATTCTTGATTCTCATGAATTCCAAAATTTGATGATCCAGGTGTGTTAGTGGGTCCAATTGCTGGCCTTATACTTATTATAGGAAATGTTGGAGTGATCTTATGTCTCTTCCCAGCACATGTTTTCTGGACAGTTTACACCCTTGTCAAGTAAATGCTTTTTTTTTGTGCCATTCATTTATGTTGTCCGAAGTTGAATTCTGTTTTTTTTTCCTTCGTCTAACATGGATTTCTTCGTTATGGAACAGGACAAACAGATTTGATGCGCCACTTAAAGTTGTTTTCTTGTTTGCTTTGCCTGCGTTATTTGGAATATGGTTGGTTTTAAGCATAGCTGGTACTGTTCTTGTGGGAGTTGGATATGGCTTCTTTGCTCCCTGGGTTTCTGCTTTTGAAGCTTTTAGACATGACGATGAATTTAACAAGTTTATTCATTGCATTGTGGTACGAATCCGATCCGTTCTTGTTTGGTACTGCAGTTTAGTTAGTATTATAATTTTTTTTTTTGTTGATTTTGAAGTTGTTTTTGATTTGGTCAACTTTTAGGATGGAACATGGGGAACCATAAAAGGTAGCTGCATTGCCGTCCGAGATTGTGCAGATATGTGTTATCATTCTTATCCAATGTATTTGAAAGAGCTGCGGGATTCGCCTTCTTCTCTTGATCTTCAACCTTTTAGGTTTGTTTCTAATTTTTCCTTCTATATATAAAAAAAACTTTCAGAGAAAAAAGAAATCGCGGAGAATCATAATGAATCTGTCTCATTGTTGTACACGGTATCATGCTCATTTTCTAATAGGGCCATGTTAAATTCAACTTAGCTCGGAGTAGTATTTTGAACTACCCTAGACTCAGATGGGGTTGACTTTCCCCGTGCCCTCAATAATCACATTAAGATATTTTCGACACTAGGAATAGTATACTGAGGAAGAAAAGAAAAAAGAGTAGCAATCAAGAAAAAGAAGATGGAAAAAAGGTAATGCTAAGTGTAGAAAATGATAAGACAAAGTCTGAAGAACTGATCAGTGAAGATGAGAAGAATTTTTTTTGGATGAATTCTAGGAAGTTTTATAAGTATTAAGTAGCAGACATTACCCAAAAATAAGGTAGATGAAGCCAGCAGATATATAGTTGAATTGAATGGTGGATGTCTGAATACCAGTATTTCACAATAGTAATTTGCTTAATCTTGTATTGCAGATTCATCCATGTACCAGGATGTATTATGGTTGGTTTAATGGGATTGATTGTGGAAATTCCTCTGTACACTGCTATAGCCGTAGTCAAGAGCCCATTTATGTTGTTCAAGGGATGGTACAGACTCATACATGATCTCATCAGTCGCGAAGGTCCATTTCTTGAAACTGCTTGCATTCCTATTGCTGGATTGACAATCCTTCTGTGGCCTCTTGTTGTCATTGGAAGTGTTGTAATGGCTATTTTCTCTAGCTTTTTCATTGGATTATATGGTGCTGTTATTGTCTATCAGGTAATTAATTTATCCCTTTGCCCCATTGGTTCTTCTATTTCAGTGTGACGGTCGGATTTATTATTAGTAAAACTCTCTGAATTCAGGAAAGGTCCTTCCAAAGAGGTGTTGCTTTTGTGATTGCAATGGTGGCTGAATTTGATGAGTATACAAATGATTGGCTTTACCTTAGAGAAGGATCTATTCTTCCAAAGTAATTACTCATGTTCTTCCTTTTTACTCAGTGCTGTTCTCATACTTGTTTCTTATCTAAGTTACTGATCATCTTAATCTTAACCAGGCCTCATTATCGAAACAAGAAATCATCCAACTCGTCGGAGTACTCTGTGAAACGAAACGGTTCAGTACAAGGCAGATTAAACTCTATATTTGCTGAGGCACCTGCAATGCTTGTGCCGAGCCTAACTTCATCTAGATCAGTTAGGGAGGCAATACAAGAAGTAAAAATGGTGCAGGTATGCTTTTCTTTCTGTATTCTTTTACATGTTTTTTGTAGTAAAAAGTATGCTAGAAGACGACACTTTCAGGCTAATTAGCAAGATGCATAAATGTTTTACTCGAGTAACATCCTTTTATAAGACACGATTAAGCTTTTAGATAAGATGGTCACACAATTCAACAGATATGCCGAATCATATTTTCTTGTCTATGAAACTATGAATTTGGGTAAGTGACATCTCACAAAAAATGTAACAGGTGTGGCAGAACATGATAAGATCATGTGAAATAAGGGGCAAGGAATTATTGGACGCGAAAGTGATAACTCCAAGCGACCTAGATGATTGGTTGAAGGCGAAACACGGAGTTGACGTTGCAGTCATCAATGTTGGTTTACCATGTTATACATTTCTACAGATCATCTTCTATTCCATTAAAGCTGGATCGTACGGATTGTTCCTTCTCGAGGATCTTGAGATCACTCACCTGAACAGACCTCAAGACAGATTATTGGACTGGTTTTTCCAACCAGTTATGGTCCTAAAGGAACAAATTAGAGTCCTAAGTCTAGAAGAAGGTGAAATGAGGTTTTTAGAAAAAGTTGTACTTTTCGAAAGCAATTCTGAACGCTTTAAAGCCTGGGAAAATGGAAGCTCGGCACCTCAAGATTCTCTAAGGGCTGCTCAAATTGAAGGCATAAGCCGAAGGTACGCCTCTTCTTTAAATTTTCATTGACGTTTGTAGTTGAAACTAGATTTGAGTGTGGTGGTACAGTAAATGATGAAATTATGTTGCTTTTGGCAGGATGGTGGGAATGGTTAGAAGTGTTTCTAAGTTTCCTACTTATAGAAGGAAATTCCGACAAATAGTAAAAACATTGATCATGTATTCCAATCCTAAGGAAGGTTCCACGCGATCCATTTCCCAATCTGTAACGAAGAACAGTTCCACGCGATCCATTCCTCAGTCTGTAACCAAGAACAGTTCCACCAGATCAAATGGTTCCCTTGAAATTGTTTGAACATTTTGTGGACAATTTAATATCATGAGATCAAGTCTAAGGTGGATTAGTTCTGTATGTCATTGCATTGATAAAGTGAGTTCAGTTAACATTCATACTTGAAACTTGAAAGACTTCACAAAGTAAGCTAAAATGTGAAATCCAAGCTCAAGTCTCTGCCTAGGGACATCTTCGGTAGCTTGAAGATATCTTGACAGAGATCGCCAACAACATCAAGAAAGGTCTTAAGGCGTAGAGTCGTAGACCATACAGTATTATTCGAGACATTCTATCAACGGAAGATCTAGGGGGACGTTTCAGAGATCATATTTGTCACAGGAGGTTCATTGAGGACAAGTTATTGACAGAGTTCTTCTTTTTTCGATTTCAGTTATTTTTCCCTATATGAAACTTGTAAAGACATGGGTTTTTTCTCTCAAAAGAGTGAGGTATAGAGTTGGAGATGGTGTAAATTCTTTTATTCAATTGTTAAGATAGCGGATCGTTCTAAGTTTTTTTTTTCTTTCTCAATAAATATGCTGTAGACTGGATAAATTGGCGTCAAAAAGACCTAGTTTCCCTTGTAAATGTAAAAATGTGATAAAATAGTGTTTAATAGTCTCAAGACAAATGAAGTTCCCTTCTGGAAAACTCTGATTAGAAAGTAAAACCAAAGCTGGTGTTAGAACTAAGGATACAGTGTCATAGTTTAGGCACTTCCAAGATTATTAACAAATCCATAAAAATAAATTTCTTTTGTGAGTGCAGGTCAAATGTATTCCAGAAATCAGTGTTTTAAAAGGCGTTTTCGGGGCGAGGCGCACCAAAAACATCCTGGGGCGATGGTGTGGGGCGAAAGTCTCAAGAGGCGTACGTCCAGCAATTCGGTGCGTACGCCCAGCAATTCGGTGCGTACGCCCGAGCGTTCAGGGCTTTCGAGGCGTACGCCCGGGCGATTGAGACGCATTTTTTTAAATTTTTTCAAATTAAAACAAAATTTGTTGAATAAGTCCTTCATATAATACCCAAATTCTCAAAATTCAGGTTGGTAATTACTCAAATGTTTTAAAAAGAAACTGAAATGTATTAAATTTAAAAGTCAAGACCTTTTTTATTGATTGAAACCCCAATTCATGGTCTTTCCCAATTCTTTATCTTGTCCGCTAGTCTGCTAATATCTCTCCAAAGCAGCGAATATTCAACTTTTTTAACAAATACAAAGAGAACTCAATTCTCCTTCAAACAACAAGTTTAAAGTTCAAATTGCAGGTTAGTCATCCTTTTTGTTCCTCCGTGTAGAAAATTTTATTCTTTTCAACTCAAGTTACCCGAGCTTCTAAATAGCGTATAATAGATTGTTTTGACTAGTTTTTCACACACACACATATATAATCAATCCCACATATTTATAATTTTCTTCATTTTTTATGCAATTTTACCTGTTTATAAATATTTACTGTTATTATATTATTTTATAAAATATTAAAAATTAAATACCTATAGGGCTTACGCCCCGTGCCTCGGGGCTTATGCCTCACTGAGGCATATGTAAAACGCCTCGCCTTACACCCACGCATTTTAAAACACGGCCAGAAATAAGAATTTTGTGATGTTGTTCTCAAGAAAGAGCAAATTTTTCTACCATTAAATTATACTTCGTATGTTCACAGCTATCCAAATTAAGGCTCTTTTAGCATTGCCTAATCTGTTACTCCCCGTGGCGGACCTAGAATTTTGTGCAAGCTTGTTCAATCTTAGAAGTACATAAATTTAGTCGTAAAACAGTAGTTGTCAAGTGGGTTCAAATAAAATATTTATACAAAATTTACGCAGCTTTAATCGTAATAATATATATATATACACAGTATTATTTTTTGACGAAGCGGGTTCAGCTAAACCCGCTTGCCACCATTTGCGTCGGCCACCGGTTACTCCCTCCCGTCCATAATAAGTGACTTTTTAGCATTTTTCTTTTCGTTCAAAATAAGTGTCCTTTTTACATAACGAAGAATAAATTAATTTTTATTTTTAAATTTGCGCTTATTTACATATCCCAATGTGTCAAGTTAATAATATATAAATTTAAATTAAGGGTAATTTGATCCGTTTTTTAAGAGTTTGTATTTAATTAAGAGGTCTGCCATAAGGCAAAAAGTCACTTATCATAGACGTTTTCCCATGCTTATTAGTATAAACGTTTCAATAATTTACATTAGCTCGATGAATTCCTTATTTTCTATATTGCAACAACATATAATTTACATTCGAATGGTAACATTGGTTATAGTTGGAAACATCTCATGTTTCTGCATTCTCTTTAAGAAATTGTAATCTCCTTTTCATAAACTTCATACATATTAATAAACTATCTTCGAGTAAAAGTAGCATTTTATAGTTACTATGCATATCTCTTCCTTAGAATATCTAAATCATTGCCAGAGTATTCAAGATGTACATCTGCAAAGAAGCAATAGGCAATTTTAATAGATATATTAATAGTTATTGAAATAAAAGTTACTTGAAGTACATAAATTTTTGTTGCATGTACATGCAACCTTTGGCTAATTTAGAAATTATGACTCCTTTTATTTGTCAATTTAGCAAAAGAAAGTTAGTTGAACTCTATAAATATAATTGTATTACGAAAGTTAATACGATAATCACATGTCAAATTTTAGTTGCTTGGTGTTTTAATACTTTATGAGAAATATAACTCTCTATCAAATCAAATAAAATAATATCTTCTAATTTTCAAATTTAATTTTGAAATTAAAGCATAAGCTACAAAAAAGATTCCAAGTGGTAAAGAGATCAATTTCTCAATCTCCCCAGTCTCTACCTAGAAGGAAAAATAAAATCTAGCTCCACATAATTTGAATATGAATATGCACCTTTGCTTCTCTATATTATCATATTATAAATTTTTTTTAAAAAGGCTATTCGTATGCTGTAAACTTCAATCCTTACTAAAAGCAGTTTTTAGTTTCATTCATTTCATACCTTTAAAAAGAGTTTTTAATACTACATACTTTTTAAAATTCCTATAACTATATTTTCTATTTCTTTTTACCAAGTGGATTTAAAAGACATTAAAACTATGTTGCAAGCAACTTCCTGGTATAATTTAAATATTTTTAAAATGTTAAATTACTTTTAACTCCATGAGAGATCGAGTAATTTGTACAGTACAAAAAAGTAGATATAAAAGTCATGATAATATCAAAAATGAAGAATGTGTTCAACATACAAACTGAGAATAGCCAGTTTGACATAAAGCAATTGGTTGAGCAACAGAAAAGATAATTAATAGAAAAATCTAAAAGTCTAAAAGATAGACCAAATTTCATGAAGAAAAAAGCCCTTGCACATGTTTGTGCATATGAGAAAAGAGATTCATTTACCGATAATAGGTACCTTCAAAGCAAATGGGAATAGCTGAAAAGTCAAAGAGTAATGCCTCTTATGTAAAATTTGTTTTACCCATGGATAAAGCTTTGACATAAAAGGTCTAAAGAATAATTGTAGAATATATAAAGTGGAGGGGCAATTAATTATTTATTTTATAATATGATTCTAAGTATGTGAAACGAAGTGAACAGAAGAATTTAGTGGTGGAAAATTAAGGACATGGATTAAAACTAATTAATAGCGGAAGGTGCAAGATTTCTTACTTTATATCCAATTATAGTATAATTGAACTTATCTATTTAATAAAAATTTGTCTTTAATTTTTTTGGGAAGGACAAAATGATCAATCAATTTTAGATGAGTATTTTAGTAAAATAACTTTATCTAAAAGTCTTCGTACTTATAATACAGTATGATTAAGGAATCCAACAAGGAAAATCTAATTAACTACTATAGTAATTTTAAAGGGGAAAAGAAGTAGAAAGGACAGCTAGGGAAATAAACCAATTAAGGTTCCAAAGGAGCAATAACTAAAATGAGATCTCCATCTTTTCTGAAAGTTGAATCTTCCAACAATTTTTAAGTGATTCAACTCCCCTTGAAACTTTTATGAGTTTTTCTCTTAGTTGTCCCTTCGTTTAAGTTTTAACAAGTCTTTTCACTTTTGAATTTAAATTACGAGAAAATGACCAATAAATATAAAACTATACAAGAAAAAACGCGCAAATAGAACTAATATATAAAAGCCGCCTAACTGCCTTAAAGTTTAAAGGCTGAGTTTGACAACTGAATATTGTTATTCATTAGGCTTATTATTCATTATACTGTTCTTGCTTCATTCATACGTCTGGAAACATTTAAAGTAATTATTGTTAGCTTCTCCATGATGCATTTCTTAAGCTATTTTGATATCTTTCTGAAATTTAACAAAAAATTCTAATTTCAACTTCTTTTTATACTAAAACTGAAAATGCGTGAATACTTTATCATTTATGTTTTTGATAAATAAAGATTTTATTACCAAAACCATTATGAACAGTCAAAGACAAATCTGCATATGAGCAACTATAGCACAACTAATTAACATCCCCTCTTCCGCGCTACTAAACTATACAGACTATACTAAATTGGATAATAATTCAGCTTCTCTAACTCCTTAGTAAGTCTGCTCCTAAACGATACATCATTATTATGCTCATCAACTAGTAGCCTTTAAATATTTTTAGTGTTCAGGGCACCAAGTTATTTATAGTAATAATTTTCAAGGTAATATATATATATATAT
>ML281158.1:78260-90116 GCA_005239495.1 Nicotiana undulata | reverse complement strand
ATCATCATCACTCAATCGGTACCGGCGCTCACTGGGGGTGTGTTACAGACTCCGTAGGGGCTCATACAACCCAAGCGCAATAATAACATAAGTCCTGGAAGCCTTCTCATCTATCTCATGAGGCCTGGAAGCCTCCTCACATCACTCATAAGGCCTGGAAGCCTCCTCACATCACTCATAAGGCCTGGAAGCCTCCTCACCTCTCTCACAAGTCCTAGAAGCCTCCTCACATCACTCATAATACCTGGAAGCCTCCTCACCTCTCTCATAAGGCCTGGAAGCCTCCTCACATCACTCATAAGGCCTGGAAGCCTCCTCACCTCACTCATAAGGCCTGGAAGCCTCCTCACATCACTCATAAGGCCTGGAATCCTCCTCACATCACTCATAAGTCCTGGAAGCCTCCTCACCTCTCTCATAAGGCCTGGAAGCCTCCTCACATCACTCATAAGGCCTGGAAGCCTCCTCACCTCACTCATAAGGCCTGGAAGCCTCCTCACATCACTCAGTCAGACACTTTCAATTAGCCCTTAGGCCATAAACATACCGGGTTCTCGACCCAAAACAGTATTTCATTTTTCAATAAATAGTATCAAAATACTCTTAGTTTCAAAACAATTTATCAGGAAAAGACTGAGTATAATTCACAACATATCAAGTGAGGAAACACAGTAAAACAGTTCCCCAAGGGGTAAACAGATCGACACTAGGCCGTGTTTGGGTCAGTTCAGTAGCATTCTTGGGACACGTGGTGTCCAGTGAAGGTATCTATGTGGTCAGATGAGTGTGAGTAGAGCTTCCAGAATCTTAAGAATTCCTTGACCACAACCCCAGTGTTAGTATTGCCATCAGCTTCAGGTTCTTATACCGCTAAATGGGATGTCTTGGGGGCAGGCAGCGATTGTGTTCTAATGTAGGAAGGTATAATAATTGTGTGATGGCTATGATTTTCGGTAGTGTATAGGGAGATAAAATTTTGGGATTAAGCAGGTAGGGGTATCTCCTGCGGGTTGTCTTGAGGTGTGTGACCCTTATGTTTATCTGTAGTAAGTTCTTTTCTACCAGTAAATGATGTATGTTGTAAATTGAGTTTAGCTCGCTTGTGGGAGTTGGCATGATTATTACAATGGCGAATGCAAGATTTGCATACGAGTTGAGGGTTAGATGGTTTGGGTCATATGAGCGTATGAAGGATTTAGTTGAATCCCACCATAGTATGGTGGCAGTGATAATGTGTGGGCATCGTGAGTTATTGTTTGTCTTGATCTTTGGCTTTGAGCCAAGTGGGGGAGTCCGCTAATGATAAGTTGATTACACGATTATGTGTTGTATTGATTTCGGTTCGAGGTATGTTGGTGAATCAGTTATGACCTACAGAGGTGGAGTCTGGAAATGACTCGAGTGATGGAAATTTCTTCGATACAAGTTGTAATGTAGTTTACGAATAGTGGAATTCATTGAATGATGGAGTTGTACTGGTAAGTGTAGAACGTGCAATGTATGAGTGTGCTTGTTGCTTCCAAGGTGTGGATTGCTTTCCTAGTATGTGGATTGCAAGCGGGGTCAGATCGTTCTGTTTACTTAGCTAGTGTAAAATTTCGTAGAGTGAATGACGTTNATGGATTCTATCCATCAGTATCAGGAAAGTGAAGGTAATGACTTTAAATTCGCAGGAAGTCTCTTCAGGGTAAGTATTTCTAATGGGGTGCTTTTGGGGGATATTTGAGGGAGTACTCAGCGGCTTATGAGCCTTAGACTGTATATTTTATGCTCGGGTTCGTGCGATGAGTCTAGATTGAGAATTGCGGTATTATGGCAAGAAGAAGTATCAATTCGAAGGTAAGTAAGAAGGAACTTGAATGAATAGGATAGCTTGGTAGTAGGTCGGATCGTCATGATAAAAGATAAGGGATATGATTAGTTCTATGGGTGTTATGAAGTAATGAGTTGTTACAGGTGTTTCTTAGCAATTCTCTTGGGATTTGGTGGCAAGCGTAGCTTGGTTGAGTTAGAAGGATTCAGTTCTGGCGGCTTGGTGTTGTACAAATGTGATTCGACAGTTCTTGATGGTTTCTACCACAATTAGAGATGTATATTTCTACTGGCGTGAAGGCCATGTGATGTATAGTGATTTTGCTTCTAGATGGGATCAACTGGAAAGTTCTTGGCTAGTTGGGTACGTAGTTGTTTGTTGCTAGGAAGGGAGCATGAAGTTCTCATATTTATCATAGGATTGTATGGCGTATGCGGTATTTTGCGTATAGTGGAGAGTGGCATATGTGAGGTCACGGTTCAGTTCTGGAAGGAAGGTCAGAACTGGCAGTTTCAGATGACTAGGTAGGTGATACCACCATTGGGTGGCTTGATGAGGGGATACATTCCAGAAAGGGCAATGTGTTTGAATAAGGGTTCTTCATTGGCATTACGACGCTCTCTTGTTGGATTGACTGTTGATATTCGAGTTTGCTCGGGGGCACAGAATAATTTTAGGGGTATCCCTCGCGGAATGATAAAGCATTAGGGGTGTTATATATTGAGTGGTGGAATTGGTATCAGATATGGTAATTGGTGCGCCTCATGGATTTTGAGACTGGGAGTTTTCATGAACAGATTATTTTTGTAGTCGTGAACTACGAGGATGCGAACAAAGCTAGTCAGGCGTTAGAATATGTCATGACTCAGTCATTGTGAACTTTCAGAGAGTTATCTATCTATTGTGGGTGACCAGAGATGACTTAGAGTTATTGGTAGGCCAGTATGGGTGTGTGTTCTACACTGAGTCAAAATTTTTGACCCCAAATTGCCATTGTTGATGGATGTATCATTTGATTGTCATTGCGCTTATTCGTGTTTTGGAGTGGTGTATGAATTACCTTTCGGTATTTCGAGGAGTTGTGATCGTTGGTTATGTATGTGCATAGGGTGTATCGGGTCTTTATAGCGAGATTTGAGTAAGGTAAGTAATTGGGTGGTTCAAGATTGAGACGTGTTGGTTATGTTCCTTCTGGTTCGGGTGGCAGGGTATCATCTGATTTCCCCCGTGGTTATGGCAATGCACCTTGAGTAATTGATATCGAATTTCGCATGGTTATTGATATTGATCAAGGTGGCTTGGAGTATGTCATGTGGTCTAGCGGTTAGAAGGGATCACTCTTTGCAGCTCAGTTAGGTTGAGGTATTATCCTTGGTGTCGTATTTGTGTGATATGGTTTCACGATGCGTATTAGGCTTTTAGCATGATGTGGTAATGGTAAGTGTTAGTGGCAGGATAGTCCTCTCGTGTGATTCTTCTTTATTTAATGAATTGAGCTCTTGGTATATGGTTATTGAGTGCACAAGTTATGGCTCTAGATGGTATTGATACTAATCGGACGAATGGTTGCCGGTTTATGCGTGTTTATTTTATCATCGGCAGTATATGGAAGTGTTAGAGCGAGGCATGGTTTGATAAGAGAGTATGTACCGCTATTGAGTTGTTTGAGCAACTATGGTGGTTAGGAGTTATCGCTATGAGTGACTGAGCCACGCAGTATATTATGTGATTTCATATTGGGTTACAGATATGGCTTGATACAGTGGTCAGACAATTTCAATTTATAGTCGCGGAAATTTGATCTTGCAAATTATTTCAAAAGTGGAAACTTGGTTCTAAGGTTTATGGGTCAATATTGGATTTCGAAATTTCAACTGTGTTGTGCTATTAGACCTATATGGGGTAAGGTGACATGGGATCACCTCCGAATAGGTGCATGGTAGGTTACACGACAAATTTGGTGGTGTTTGGAACAACTCTAGGCACGTTCGAGGACGAACGTTTGTTTAAGTGGGGGAGAATGTAACGACCCGGTCTATCGTTACGTAAAACCTGCATTATAATTACTGTTATTGACTTATCATAGACCGATTATTCTATTATTGATGTGTTAGAGTTGATAATCTTGAAATCGGAATGGTTAAATGAGAATTCAGTCACTTAGTCTTTAAAAATAGCCTTAAAATGGGAAAGTCAACTGAGAGTTGACTTATTGGTAAACGACCTTGAAATGAGGATTTTACGGCTCGGATAACTTTGTTAGATGATTTGGGACTTAGGAGTGTGTTCAGAATAATTCTTTGATGTCCGGTGTAGAATTAGGCTTGAATTGGCGAAAGTTAGTTTTTGGTGATTTCCGGTTGGCAGTGAAAAATAGGCTATCAGGGTCGGAATGGAATTCCGACAATTGGAACAGGTTCATAATATCATTTTGGATGTGTCTGCAAAATTTCAGGTCAATCGGAGTTGTTTTGGATAGTTTCGGCATCTTTGGTGGATTTTAAAAATTTCAAAGTTCTTAGGCTTGAATCCGATGTAAATTTGGTGTTTTGATGTTAGTTTTGATGTTTTGAGAGTGAAACTAAGTTTTAATGATCATATGTGATGTGTTGGTATAGTTGGTTGGGGTCCCAAGGAGCTCGGGTGAGTTTTGGATAGGTTTGGGCTGCGTTGTGCTCGTTTTTCTTATGCTTCAGCGTCGTTTCTTCAAGCATAAATGATATCATATTGAACAAATGAGCTCTGATTACTGTTTTGAAAGAAGGATTAGATCCGTATCGTAATTATAGACTCGTAGCAAAAAGAATCGTCGAATTTGGACATCGTATGAGGATTTTATGACCATTTTACCAAGGTTGCCCAGATCTTTTAGGTTAATAACGAAATTGCCCCTGACAGCGTATTAAAAACCTGCACTATTTGCAAATCTTAAAACCTACATATCTCCTTCATTATAAGGTCAAATTGAGTGATTCAAAAGCCTAAATAGATTAGAATTTCACAAGGATCCATTGGAAGTAGTAAAACACGTGAACAATATATATATAACGAGCAGTTCGAGTTTTCTTCCAATTTTTGACCGGGGAGAAGCTTTTTGGGCGATTTTTGAAGGAGAAAATCAGTGGGTATCACAGAGGTAAGCAATTTGATTATTAAAACTCGTTTATGGGTGATTATAGACCATAACCCCAGCCTTTAATTCATGAAAAACAGTAGAAAAATAGGATTTTGGGGCATGAGATTATGAGACCTTCAAGGGTCGATTTGAGGGGTCAAACGGACTCCGATTTTGGTGTTCTTTATATGTACGGAATCGTGAGAAGATTAAGAATACTTTTCTGTAAAAATTTCTGAGTTTCGGGATGCGGGCCCGGGGGTCGGATTTTGACCGGTTTCGGATTTTTGAGTTAAATTCGATATTTTTCAATGGGAATTTATTCCTTAAGCATATGTTGATGATAAAAATCTGAACTTGGTAGATTTGGAGCCTTCGGAGGTTGATTCGAGAGGCAAGCGTGTTGCGGAATAATTCCGGGCTAGTTTTGAGGTAAGTAATGTCTTGAAATCCTGTCTTGAGGGTATGACACCCCGGACTATGCACCATTTACGAGTTTTGAACCGGAAAGATTGAAACTTTGGAAATATCTCCGTATTTAGGCGACCATTGAGTTGCTAAACCGATTTTTAAGCTTATGCTTAATTAGTATTTATATATTATGATATGTTTTGGGGTGTAAGCCGTGTTTGGGGCCTAGTGCTGACCTGTTTACCCCTTGGGGGACTATTTTACTATGTTTCTTCATTTGATATGTTGTTAATTACACTCAATATTTTCCTGATAAATGGTTTTGACACTCAGAGTATTTTGATACTATTTATTGAAAAATGAAATACTGTTTTGGGTCGAGAACTCGANAAGCCATGTTTGGGGCCTAGTGCCGATCTGTTTACCCCTTTGGGGGCTGTGTTTACTATATTTTCCTCACAGATATGCCATGATTTTACACTCAGTCTTTTCCTGATAAATTGTTTTGACACTCAGAGTACTTTGATACTATTTACTGAAAAATGAAACACTGTTTTGGGTCGAGAACCAGGTATGTTTATGGCCTAAGGGAAAATTGAGAGTGTCTGACTGAGTGTTGTGAGGAGGATTCCAGGCCTTATGAGTGTTGTGAGGAGGCTTCCAGGCCTTATGAGTGTTGTGAGGAGGCTTCAAGGCCTTATGAGTGATGTGAGGAGGCTTCCAGGCCTTATGAGTGATGTGAGGAGGCTTCCAGGCCTCATGAGAGAGATGAGAAGGCTTCCAGGCCTTATGTTATTATTGAGCTTGGGTTGTAGGAGCCCCTCCGAAGTTTGTAACACACCCCTAGTGAGCGCCGGTACCGATTGAGTGATGATGATTGCTCGCGGGGCTGATACTGAGTGATGATTTATACTGAGTGATGATTTATACTGAGTGATTGAGGGAATGCCTGAGGGCATCTGTTCCAAGAAATGATTTTGGCCTGAGGGGCAGTTTCATGATGATTTTACTATGTTTTAGAACTATGATTTACTTCTTTTTCAAACTGAGTTTTACTGAGGATTTCTTTGGGATATATTGATATTTACTTGTTCTCAAAGGATTTTGGAACTAGTTTTTGAACTTATGAAATTGCTGAATACTATTTGGTGACTTGATGTTTTAGTGGTTGTTGTGAATTGGTGTATCTGTTGTGTGCTTTATATCTCTCAGATTGTGATTTCTTTTCATTACTACTGAGTTGGCGTACTCATAAAGACTCCATGTGCCTCTGTGCACAGATTCAGGTACCGATTTGGAGCAGTAGCTGCCTTGTTCGTTAGCAGCAGTCACGGGATTTCGAGGTAGCTGTCCAGCGTCCACAACTTCTCCGTTTCCCTTCCTTGTTTAGCTTTAGCATTTGATCCAGAGATATACATTATAGTGTTAGCAGAGTTAGATTTATTTATTCTTAGATACTCATGACTAGTGACTCCAGTTCTTGGGAGGTTATTTAGGCTAATATGGGAACGCTAAGCCATTAATTTCATTATTTATGCTATGGTTGCATGCTTATTATTAAATTGTGAACTCTTATAATTGAACAAAAGCGTAGTAAAGTGATGGTTGGCTAGCCTAGATCCACGATAGGCGCCATCACGGCCTGTTAGGATTTGGGGTCGTGACAAGTTGGTATCAGAGCTCTAGGTTACATAGGACTCAACGGTCATGAGCATGTTTAGTAGAGTCTTGTGGATCGGTACAGAGACGTCTGTACTTATCTTCGAGAGGATGTTGAACCCTTAGGAAAATTCCACATTCTTGAATTCTTATCGTGCGAATCCATTTATTCATCCAAAAGCGTAACTCTTTGAATTCCTTTCATGTATTCGAATGCGCACGCAAGCGCTTGGTATCAGTTGTGCGTTGGCGGCTTGTGACTTTCATGGGTGAGATATGATTTTTAACATGTTAATAATGGGCCAGTCGGAAGGACTTGAGGCCGGATTTTGTCTGTGACTTGAGCGTTGAGATCTCATTTGGGTGAGCACATGTGTTGGGGGACTTATATGTCCGTTTGTGTCCTTATTGATGGAACCTTGTGACTAGATGACTATATGGTGAGTGTGATCGGATAGTTAGATGTATTCAGGTTGTTTGACTGTGACCAAAATGAATTGGCAGGAGATGTGGCAAGAGCCATTGATCATTTGACTTCTGTATTGAGTTAGAATATAGCTTCGAGTTATGAGTATAGAAGGACCTCTCGTGTAGTTTAGTTGTGGAGTGAAGTGGGTTTTCTTGTTATGTTCTGAGTTCCTGTGATGTCTTTTGAGATAACCAATGCTATAGTAGCATTCATGTATTTGATTAGCGGTGTATTCAGGCAGTGATTGCACTCCTTTGTTATTGTATTTATTGATGGCGCTCTATCGTTTTCTCATAGCCAGGGATATCATACTCGGCATTTGATGATGGTATTACAATGATATAGGGAGGAGAAGCTTTGTGCGAAGTTCTCCAAGTATGAATTTTTGGTTCAGTTCAGTAGCAGTCTTGGGACACATGGTGTCCAGTGAAGGTATCCATGTGGTCAGACGAGTGTGAGTAGAGCTTCCCGAAGCTCAAGATTTCTTGACCACAACCCCAGTGTTAGTATTGCCATCAGCTTCAGGTTCTTATACCGCTAAGTGGGATGTCTTGGGGGCAGGCAGTGGTTGTGTTCTAATGTAGGAAGGTATAGTAATTGCGTGATGGCTATGATTTTCGGAAGTGTATAGGGAGATAACATTTTGAGATTAAGCAGGTAGGGGTATCTCCTGCGGGTTGTCCTGAGATGTGTGACCCTTATGTTTATCTGTAGTAAGTTCTCTCTATCAGTAAATGATGTATGTTGTAATTTGAGTTTAGATTGTTTGTGGGAGTTGGCATGACCATTACAATGGTGGATGCGAAATTTGCATTTGATTTGAATGTTAGATGGTTTGGGTCATATAAGCTTATGGAGGATTTAGCTGAACCTCACCATAGTAAGGTGGCAGTGATAGTGTATGGGCATCGTGAGTTATTGTTTGTCTTGATCTTTGGCTTTGAGCCAAATGGGGGAGTCCGCTAATGATAAGTTGATTACACGATGATGTGTTGTATTGGTTTCGGTTCGAGGTATGTTGGTGAATCAGTTATGACCTATGGAGGTGGAGTCTGGGAATGACTCGAGGGATGGAAATTTCTTCGATACAAGTTTTAATGTACTTTACGGATAGTGGAATTCATTGAATGATAGAGTTGTATTGGTAAGTGTAGAGCGTGCAATGTATGAGTGTGCTTGTTGCTTCAAAGGTGTGGATTACTTTCCTAGTATGTGGATTTCAAGCGGGGTCAAGTCGTTCTGTTACTTGATCAGTTTAATGGAGAATTGCGCAGAGTGGGTGACTCTCGAGAATGGTTTGGATGGTTCAAGGTTATATGTAACGATTGGAAGTCATCAAGGTGTGAGAAAGGCTAGAACTGAGATTTACGGGGAAGGTGTCAAGGCTTGTGGTGTATTTGCATTATCATGGATTCTAACCCTCAGTATCAGGAAAGTGAAGGTAATGACTTTAAATTCGCAGGAAGTCTCTTCTCGATAAGTATTTCTAATGTGGTGCATTTTAGGATAGTTGAGGGAGTATTCAGCGACTTATGAGCCTTAGACGGTATATTTTTATGCTCGGGTTTCGTGCGGTGAGTCGGGGTTGAGAATTGCAGTATTATGGCAAGAAGAAGTATCAATTCGAAGGTAAGTCAGAAGGAACTTGGATAAATAGGACAACTTGGTAGTACGTCGGATCGGCATGATAAGGAATATGCTTAGTTTCTTGGGTGTTTATAAGGTAATGAGTTATTACAGGTGTTTCTTAGCAATTCTCTTGGAATTTTGTGGCATGCGTAGCTTGGTTGAGTTAGAAGGATTCAGTCCTGACAGGTTGGTGTTGTACAAATGTGATTCGGGAGTTCTTGGTGATTTCTACCACTGTTGGAGATGTATATTTCTACTGGCGTGAGGGCCATGTGATGTATAGTGATTTTGATTCTAAATGGGATCAATGGAAAGTTCTTGGCTAGTGGGGTACGTAGATGTTTTTGGCTAGGAAAGGAGCATGAAGTTCTTATATTTATCATAGGATTGCATAGCGTATGCGGTATTTTGTGTATAGTGGAGAGTGACATATGTGAGTTCACTGTTCAGTTCTGGAAGGAAGGTCAGAACTGGCAAATTCAGATGATTAGGTAAAGGATACCACTATTGGGTGGCTGGATGAGAGTATACATTCGTAAAGGGAAATGTGTTCGAATAAAGGTGCTTCATTGGTGTTACAACGCTCTCTTGTTGGATCGATTGTTGATATTCAAGGTTGCTTGGTGTCACGAAAGAATTTAGGGGTATCCCTTGCGGAATGATTGAGTATTAGAGTCGTGTTATATGTTTGAGTGGTGGAACTGGGATCAGATATGGCAATTGGTGCGCCTCGTGGATTTTTGAGGCTGGGAGTTTTCATGAACATTGTAGTTGTGAACTACGAAGATGCGAGCAAAGCTAGTCAGGTGTTAGTATATGTCATGATTCAGTCGTTATGAACGTTCGGAGAGTTATCTACCTGTTGTGGGTGACCAAAGTTGACTTAGAGTTATTGGTAGGCCAGTATGGGTATGTGGTCTGCACCGAGTCGGAATTTTTGACTCCGAATTGCTATTGTTGAGGGATGTACCATTTGGTTGTCACTGAGCTTATTCGTGTTTTGGAGTGATCTATGAGTTTCCTTTCGGTGTTTCGAGGGATTGTGATCGCTGGTTATATGTGCATAGGGTGAGGTTTTATCGGGGCTTTATAGCGAGATTTGAGTAGGGTAAGTAATTGGGTGTTGCAGGATTGAGACGTGTTGGTCATATTATTTCTGGTTCGGGTGGTATGGTATCGTCCGATTTCCCCGTGGTTATGAGCATCGATTGGGATTAGGAGTCATCGCTATGAGTGTTGAGTCATGCGGTATATTATGTGATTTTATCTTGTGTTGCGGATATGGATTGATACAGCGTGTTCAGACTATTTCAGCTTATAGTCGTTGAAATTTGATCTTGTGAATGGACTCAGAAGTGGAAATTTAGTTCTAAGGTTTATGGGTCAGGATCGGACTTCGAAATTTCAACTGTGTTGTGCTATTAGACTTATATGGGGTAAGGTGACGTGGAATCACCTCTGAATATGTGCATGAAAAGTTACACATCAATTTTGGTGGTGTTTGGAACAACTCTGGGCACGTTCGAGGATGAACGTATGTTTAAGTGGGGGAGAATGTAACGACCCGGTCCGTCGTTACGTAGAACTTGCATTAAAAATTACTGTTATTGACTTGTCATAGGTTGGTTATACTGTTCTTGATGTATTAGATTTGGTAGGCTCGGAATCGGAATGGTTGTAGTGAGAATTTAGCCATTTAGTCTTTAAAATAGCCTTAAAATGGGAAAAGTCAACTGAGAGTTGACTTATTGGTAAACGACCACAAAATGCGGATTTTATGTCTCGAATAGCTTCGTTAGGTGATTTAGGACTTAGGAGTGTGCCCGGAATAATTTTGCGATGTCTGGTGTAGAATTAGGCTTGAATTGGCGAAAGTTAATTTTTGGTGATTTTCGGTCGGCAGTGGAAAATAGGCTATCGGGGTCGGAATGGAATTCTGGAAGTTGGAACAGGTTTGTAATGTCATTTTGGATATGTGTGCAAAATTTTAGGTCAATCGGAGTTGATTTGGATAGTTTCGGCATCATTGGTGGAATTTAGAAATATCAAAGTTCCTAGGCTTGAATCCGATGTAAATTTGGTGTTTTGATGTTAGATTTGGTGTTTTGAGAGTGCAACTAAGTTTGTGTGATGTTATGGGATGTGTTGGTATGTTTTAGTTGAGGTCTCGAGAGTCTCGGGTGAGTTTCGGGGTGGTTTCGGGCCATTTCTAGGCGATTTTTAGTTGCTGGTTTTTGGCTTCAGGGGTGTACAGTGCGATAGCACTGATTTGGATGCGTTAGCACAGAGAAAATTTGGAAAAATCTAATTGTGTTGTGCGATCGCAAAAGGCTTCCCGCGATCGCACAGAGTAAATTCTTTGCTGCACTGTCCCCACTTTGGAAGCTTATAACTCACAATCTATAAGGAATTTGAAGATGATTCAAAACTGAAAGTTGTATCTCTTGATGACTAGTTTTCAGAAAGTTAAGCCAATTATAATTTGGAGTTTGGTATAAAACATTATGACCATTATACTAGAGGTTATCCGGAAGAGTGGGAGAAGGCTGTTGGAAAATTGTTCAGTGCTATCGCACCTGAGGGGCTGCGATCGCACTGAGTAAAATAGGGAAGGTGAAAATTGTTCAGTGCCATCGCACCTGAGGGGCTGCGATCGCACTGAGTATTGACTTGGACAGTATTTAAATATTTCCTCCGCGACTTAAACCCTTTTTTTCACCATTGTTGTATGGAAAAGAGCTCTTGGGGGCGATTTTGAAT
>ML281158.1:50043-78150 GCA_005239495.1 Nicotiana undulata | reverse complement strand
GAAAATCAATAGAAAAATTGGGTTTTAGGGCTTGATATTAAGAGACCTTTAGGGGTCGATTTGAGGGGTCAAACGGACTCCGATTTTGGTGTTCTTTATATGTACGGACTCGTGAGAGGACAAAGAACGATTTTCTATAAATATTTCTGAGTTTTGGGACGCGGAACCGGGGGTTGGGTTTTGACCGGTTTCGGATTTTTGAGTTAAATTCGATATTTTTCCATTGGAATTCGTTCCTTAAGCATATATTCATGATAAAAATATGAACTTGGTAGATTTGAAGCCTTCAGAGGTTGATTCGAGAGGCAAGCGTGTTTCAGAATAGTTTTCGGGCTAGTTTTGAGGTAAGTAATGTCTTGAAATCCTGTCCTGAGGGTATGAAACCCCGGACTATGCACCCTTTCACGGGTTTTGAAATGAAAAGGTGGAAACTTTGGAAACATCTTTCCTATTTAGGCGACTATTGAGTTGCGAAACCGATTTTTAAGCCTTTGCTTAAATAATATTTATATATTACGATATGTTTTGGGTTGTAAGCCATGTTTGGGGCCTAATGCCGAGCTGTTTACCCCTTTGGGGGCTGTGTTTACTATATTTTCCTCACAGATATGCCATGATTTTACACTCAGTATTTTCCTGATAAATTGTTTTGACACTCAGAGTACTTTGATAATATTTACTGAAAAATAAAACACTGTTTTGGGTCGAGAACCCGGTATGTTTATGGCCTAAGGGAAAATTGAGAGTGCCTGACTGAGTGTTGTGAGGAGGCTTCCAGGACTTATGAGTGTTGTGACGAGGCTTCCAGGCCTTATGAGTGTTGTGAGGAGGCTTCCAGGCCTTATGAGTGATTTGAGGAGGCTTCCAGACCTCATGAGAGAGATGAGAAGGCTTCCAGGCCTTATGTTATTATTGTGCTTGGGCTGTAGGAGCCCCTCCGGAGTCTGTAACACACCACCAGTGAGCGTCGGTACCGATTGAGTGATGATGATTGCCCGTTGGGCTGATACTGAGTGATTATTTATACTGAGTGATTGAGGGAATGCCTGAGGGCATCTGTTCCGAGAAATGATTTTGGCCTGAGGGGCAGTTTCATGATGATTTTACTATGTTTTAGAACTATGATTTACTTCGTTTTCAAACTGAGTTTTACTGAGAATTTCACTGGGATATATTGATATTACTTGTTCTCAAAGGATTTTGGAACTGGTTTTTGAACTTATGAAATTGCTGAATACTATTTGGTGACTTAATGTTTTACTGGTTGTTGTGAAATGGTGTATCTGTTGTGTGATTTATATCTCTGAGGCTGTGATTTCTTTTCATTACTACTGAGTTGGTGTACTCATAAAGACTCCATGTGCCTCTGTGCACAGATTCAGGTACCAATTTGGAGCAGTAGCTGCCTTGTTCGTTAGCAGCAGTCACGGGATTTCGTTGTCCAGCGTCCACAGCTTCTCCATTTCCCTTCCTTATTTAGCTTTAGCATTTGATTCAGAAATATACATTATAGTGTTAGCAGAGTTAGATTTATTTATTCTTAGATGCTCATGACTATTGACTCCAGTTCTTGGGAGGTTGTTTAGGATAATATGGGAACACTAAGACATTAATTTCATTATTTATGCTATGGTTGCATGCTTATTATTAAATTGTAAACTCTTATAATTGAACAAAAGCATAGTAAAGTGATGGTTGGCTAGCCTAGTTCCACGATAGGCGCTATCACGCCATGTTAGGATTTGGGGTCGTGACAAGTATAAAGGCTATAAAAGATTAAATATTCAAAAAGATAAATCTAAATTATATGAAAGGAAACATATTCAATACATTGTAGTTTTCTACTCATAATCGCTAGATTACTTTGTGTCTTGCTAATAAAAATATTGAAATAACTTAGTTTAAGCAGAAATAATAGGTTTTAGGAATTAGTATTTTGAGTTTAATTACTTGTTGGCTTGTAATAGTTTTCAAAATTCCAAGGCCCAACGAAAAATTTAATACAATATTATTTTTAAACTTACTAGATAAATATTTTCCACATGTGAAATTTATTTGGTACGGTTCGGTATTTTTTCGGTTTATTTTTATAAAATAAAAAACATGTCCTAATTATCGGTGCGGTTATAGATTTATATAAAAACCTACGATTTCTTAAAAAGAAACCTAAAAATCGATTCGATGCGACACGGTTCAGTCGATTTAATCGATTTTTTAATATGCTTTGACACCCCTAGGTTAAGGGGAAGGGAAGTGAAACTAGGATTAGGTTGTTACTCTCTTTCTTGTACTTTTGTTAGCTTTTTCTTCTTCTTTTTTTTAGATAACTTTACTTGTTATCATTTATTTATTATTATTTTTTAAATGAAGAAAAGAGAAAGTAAAATGCATAGCTATAAATATTAGCCATCTACCATTAGACTTAAATATTATATACATAAGATAATTTACTATTTACACTATAATTTAAACTATACTAAGAAAAATACCATAGCTTACTTATTAAAATTCTAACTAAAAGATACCCCATATGTATATATATGTACACATATATATTTGTAAAAAAAAAATTGTAAATAATAAAAAAAGGAAAATATACTTTGAGAATGTGAGTATTATTTATTTTTTTATTAGATTGAATAAAATCTATTAAGAGCAAGATAAAACTTTAAATTATTAAGATTAGTTGTTCACAGTTTATGTTATAAATCATTAATATGGGTTTTACTTCATCTCTTTCATTGAATTTATCTTTGATTATGAGTAGCTAAACCCATTAGCTAGGGTTGTGGCTCAACCCTAGTGTGGGTATTAAATGGGTTTCTAAAATTAGGGCTTGGATGTTTATGGGTGTTTGTTATTTTAGCTAATTTAGGATTTTCTTACTATAATTAGTGGTTGCAAACACTAATAGGCCTTCAATTGACTTGGGTCCTTCTTGAGAAAGAGGACTTGACTCTAGAAAATTGGTCCAACAAGGAATTGGGATAAAATCAAGAGATTGGTAGTCCCAATCAATGGGTTGAATCAGAGATGGTAAAACCCTTCTTGAGTCCTAAGTAACGGGTTAAACCTAGAGAGAGTAATACCCTACTTGAACCTAAATTGCTTGCTTATTTGACACACAATTGGCCTCGAGAGAGGTAATTAGGGCAAAGCCACTCAAACTACTGAGAGGTATAGAGTGGGCAATTTTATGCATTAGTTATATCATTATCCCTTCGTTAGCATCCTTGCCTTAGAAATTGGAATTCGCTAAATACTCGCCTAGGTCATAGTCATAACCCTAGTGCCTTTATCCTTATAGAAAACAACTTCAAAAATAAATTAGTTAGTTAAACTGCAGTCAACATAGTATAAATCATAGTTGTAGTTTGAAAACCAGCAAAATATGAGAAGTGTAATTAGAAACATGAGACACTATTAGATCACATAGACACTAACTCCAAATATTAACTCCCTCAGGAATCGATCCCGACCTATCGGGTAAAAGTTGCACCGACCCTCGTCTTCCTACTCTTTAGTAGTGAGAGTGAGAGCCGATCACTTTTTGGCGTCGTTGCTAGGGAGTTATACGGTGTTTACTATCTACGTGAATAGTATTGTTAAGTGTTTTTCTTTCCTTTTTCTGTTAACGTGTGTGTTGAATCATTTCAGTTCTTATAGCGGATCCATTGGGAAACATCATGGAGGAGGTATATTTCCACGACCCCAAATTCTAACAAGTCGTGATGGCTCTTATCGTGGAACTAGGCTAGCCGACCATCACTTTACTACGCATTTATTCAATTATAACAGTTCACAATATAATAATAAACAGCAGTCATAATAAAGAAATAAATTACATAAGTCTAACGCTCCAAATAATGAACTAAACCACTCTAAACAACCTCCCAAAACTGGAGTCAATAGTCATGAGCATCTAGGAATAAGTAAATCTAACTCTGCTAAAACTATAATATATGTCTATGAATCAAATACTAAAACTAAATAAGGAAGGGAAGTGGAGAAGTTGTGGACGCTGGACAGCTACCTCGAAATCCCGTGAGGTCCTATCGAACCTGCGTCAGCTACTGCTGCGAGCTAGTACCTGGATCTGTGCACAAAGGCACAGGGAGTCTTTATGAGTACGCCAACTCAGTAGTAATGAAAATAAATCAAAGTCTGAGTAATATAAACACACAGAACAGATACACAATTTCACAAAAGCCAGTAAAACACCAAGTCACCATGTAGTAGTCATCAAATAATAAGTTCGAAATCGGTTTCCAGAAAACCTTTGAAAACAAGTACAATATCAGTATATCTCAGTGAAATTCTCAGTAAAAACCAGTTTGAAAACGAAGTAAATCATAGTTCGAAAACTCAGTAAAAATCTTCATAAAACTGCCCCTCGGGCCATAATCATTTCTCATCACAATATCTTTCAGTATTAGCCCATCAGGCAACCTCACCATCAGTCTGCCCATCAGGCATCCTCACAATCACTCTGCCCATCAGGCATCCTCACAATCACTCTGCCCATCAGACAACCTCACAATCACTCTGCCCATCAGGCATCACTCAATCGGTACCGGCGCTCACTGGGGGTGTGTTACAGACTCTGGAGGGGATCCTACAGCCCAAGCGCTATAATAAGCCACAACATGCATAAATCACACACAATATAGGCCCGCAGCCTCACTCATATCATATCATCCTCACAATATATGCCAGCAGTCTCACTCAGTCAGACACTCTCAATTTTCCCTTCAGGCCATAATATACCGGGTTCTCGACCCAAAAACAGTGTTTCATTTTCAAGAAGTAGTATCAAAATACTCTGAGTGTCAAAACAAATTCACAGAAAAGACTAAGTGAAAAATCATAACATATCAGTGAGGAAAAATATAGTAAAAACATAACCCCTGAAGGGTAAACAAGTCGGCACTAGGCCCCAAACACGTCTTACAGCCTGAAACATATCATAATGTATAAATACTAATTAAGCAAAGGCTTAAAAATCGATTTCTCAACTCAATAGTCGCCTAAATAGGAAAAATGTTCCAAAGTTTCCACATTTTTATTTCAAAACCCGTGAAAGGGTGCATAGTCTGGGGTTTCATACCCTCAGGACAGGATTTAAAGACATTACTTACCTCAAAACTAGCTCGAAATTATTCCACGATGCACTTGCCTCTAGAATCAACCTTCGAAGGCTCCAAATCTACCAAGTTTAGATTTTTATCATCAATATGTGCTTAAGGAACAATTTTCAATCGAAAGATATCAAATTTAACTCAAAAATCCGAAACCGGTCAAAACCCGACCCCCGGACCCGCGTCCCAAAACTCAGAAATTTATACCAAAATGTTCTTCGTCCTCTCACGAGTCCGTACATATAAAGAAGACCAAAATCGGAGTTCTTTTGACCCCTCAAATCGACCCTTGAAGGTCTCATAATCTCAAGCCCTAAAACCCAATTTTTCTACTAATTTCCATGAATTTACACTGGTTTATGTTCTATAATCACCCATAATCGAGTTTTAATAACTAGAACACTTACCTCAATGAAGAACAAGGATTTCCCTCTTCAAATCGTCCCCAAGAACTTCTTTTCGTACAACAATGGTGTAAAATAAAGTCTAAGTCGCGGAGGGTTTGTTTATATTTTCTGAACAGTGGTTCCGCACCTGCGGCCACTTAAGCGCACTTGAGATCTCCCTTGAAGTCTCCCAATTCCGCACCTGCGATGCACCTTCCGCACCTGCAACCTCGCAGGTGCGACAAATTCCTCGCACCTGCGGAGCCCAGTCCGCTCCTGCGGAACCGCAGGTGCGGAAATCCCTGCGATTTCACACCAGCAGCTTTTTGCTGCAATTTCCAACTTCCGAAATTCCCGTTAACCATCTGAAATCAATCCAGAGCCCCTTGATACCCCAACCAACATACCAACACGTATCATAACATCATTCATACTTAGTTGCACTCTCAAAACACCAAAATTAATATCAAAACACCAAATTTTCATCGGATCCAAGCCTAAGAACTTTGATATTTCAAAAATCCACCAACGATGCCGAAACTATCCAAATCAACTCCAATTGACCTGAAATTTTGCAGACAAGTCCAAAATGACATTAAGAACTTGTTCCAACTTCCGGAATTCCATTCCGACCCCGGTGGCCTATTTTCCATTGCCGACCGGAAATTGCCAAAAACTAACTTTCGCCAATTCAAGCCTAATTCTACATCGGACATCACAAAACTATTCTGAACATCCTCCTAAGTCCCAAATAACCTAACGAAGCTATCTGATCCCTAAAATTCGCATTCTGATGTCGTTTACCAATAAGTCAACTCTTAGTTGACTTTTCCCATTTTAAGGCTATTTTTAAAGGCTAATTGACTAAACTCTCGCTACAACCATTCGATTTCAAGCCTATCAACTCTGATACATCAAATACATTGTAACCAATCTATAACAAGTCAATAACAACAATTATAATGCAGGTTTTACGTAACGACGGACCGGGTCGTTACATATATGACAACCAAGAAGAGGAAATAAACCAAGTACCTCCTCCCATGCGAGGCCGACCGACCAATATTAATGAGGACAATCAGGATCCTCCTCCACCTCCTGCTGCTAGAGTTTCCCCTCGGGTTCTTCCAAACGAGGGGTATGCTAATGCCATTGTCCCGCCGAGGATTTGGGCGGGAATTTTTCAGATAACAAATGTGATGCTTACCCTTTTGGAGCAGAGGGGTTATTTCATCAGAGCTGCGCACCAGAATGCTTATAGACATCTAAAGGGCTTCGTGGATACCTGCTGGGGTAGTAAGCAGAGGAATGTCTCAGAGGATGCATTGAGACTTCGGTTATTCCCCTTCTCTCTTCGAGGGAAGGCTCTTGACTGGCTCGAGCGGCTTCCCAACCACTCAATATCTACTTGGGATGAGCTCGCGGACAAATTCATTGCTAAATTCTTTTCACCAAGTCATATGGCGGCGCTCAGAGATGAAATCTTAGCCTTTAAGCAAGAACCCAAAGAGCCTTTGCATGAGATATGGGAGAGATATCGGACCATGGTTAAGGAATGTCCGAACAACGACATGACTGAAGCCATGATCCAACAGACTTTCTACTGAGGGATAAACACCGTTAATCAATGTGTGGTCAATCAGTTGGCTGGTGGAAACTTCATGAAATTGACTTATCCCGAGGCATGTGAGATACTAGATGAGATGGCCGACACATCATCGGCTTGGCAAAGTAGAGAAAACGTACCTCGGGGTGAGACCGGTATCAATAGTCTTCACAAAGAACTTCAAGAACAGGGGCAAGCAATTGCCGAGCTCACGACCAGTATGAACCAACTTGCAAAGGCCCAGCTTCAACAATTACAAAGGCCTAAGAAAGTAAATTCCATGGAGGGAGTGAACCAAAGAAGACCCCGAGGAAATTCTAAGCAAGGCAACAATGACCAAGGTGACCAAGGGCCAAGTGGGTATAGCCAAGAAGAAGAGTATGATGACCAAGAAGAAGATGTTATGTATGCTAATAACTACCAAGGTCAAGGCAACAGTCAAAACAACAATCAAAACTGGAGAAACCAAGTCAACAATCAAAGTTGGGGGAACCAAAGACCAAGGAATTGGAACAATAACAACAATGCTCGAAATTGGGGGAACAACAATGATCGCCAATGGGGGAACAACAATGACCGACAATGGGGGAACAACAATGATGACAATTGGAATGGAGGTAACAACAACAACAACTGGGGTGAAAATGGTACCTGGAGGTCGGGCTTTAAAGGCCCCCGATGTACCAACAACCAGGCAATCCACCTCCGTACCAATCTCAAGGTCAAAGCTCATCGAGCAATGATATGGGAAGAATTGAAAACATGTTCAAGAAGATGATGGAGCGAAATGGAGACTCCGATGATCAGTTGGCTTCCCACAATACCTCCATTAGGAACCTCGAAGTACAAATGGGCCAAATTTCTCATGCCTTAAACACACGCCCAAAGGGTGCAGTACCGAGTGATACGGTGGTGAACCCTAAGGGTGGGAACAATAACAATACTGGTCACGCCATGGCGGTGACCACGAGAAGTGGAAAAGGTGGTAAAGAAAGTACTTCAAGGCAAAGGAAGATTGTTGTTAATGATGATGAAATGCCCAATGAAGATTTACCGGTTGAAGTTGAGCAATTGGTGGATGAGCTAACTACAAGTGAGGTGAGAATTGATATACAAGATAATGGGGAGGATTTAGAAAGGCACGTGAACCCGTCTAGGGAACACGTGATTGATATGCCGGAACCAGTGGTCCCACAAGACAAGGCACCATTGCCTAGGCCACCTCCTCCTTACCCTCAACGGTTGGCCAAACAAAATCAAGAGATCCAATTCAAGAAGTTTATTTATATGATGAAGGGTCTCTCCATCAATGTCCCCTTGGTTGAAGCCTTGGAACAAATGCCCGAATACGCTAAGTTCATGAAAGACTTAGTCACTAAAAAGCGGTCCATGGAATGTGAAACCATCAAGATGACTCACCAAGTGAGTGCTATAGTTCATTCCATGGCACCAAAACTTGAAGATCCGGGAGCTTTTACCATTCCTTGCACAATCGGGAGTGCGGACTTTGCCAAAGCCTTGTGTGATCTTGGGGCAAGTATTAACTTAATGCCATACTCAGTTTTTAAAACTTTGGGAATCGGGAAACCTAGGGAGACCTCCATGCATTTGCAAATGGCGGATAGGTCGATGAAGAGGCCCTTAGGGATAATTGATGATGTGCTAGTGCGGGTGGACAAATTTATATTGCCTGCAGATTTTGTCATTCTGGACTGTGAAGTTGATTATGAGGTTCCCATTATCTTGGGAAGGCCCTTCCTTGCCACGGGGAAGGCCTTGGTTGATGTAGAAGCTGGGGAGCTCACTTTCCGAGTGGGCAATGAGAAGGTGGTCTTTCATGTGTGTAAATCAATGAAGCAGCCCAACAGTACAGAAGTATGCTCATTTATGGACCTCGTGACTGAGGTTATTATTGATGATGAAAGTTCTTTGATCCATGTTGATGATCCAGTGGAGGTGTCCCTATTGAATCATGAGGACTCTGTGGTAGATGTTGTTCTTGAAAGTACCAATGCCCTTCAAGGCATGGGTTCTTACTCCTATGGTCCCAGAAAGCTATCATTGGACTTTGAAAACCGGAAGACTCCACCAACAAAGCCTTCCATTGAAGAGCCCCCGAATTTGGAGTTGAAGCCACTACCCTCCCCACCTCAAGTATGAATATCTTGGTCCATCTCGTACTTTCCCTGTTATTCTTTCCTCTTGCCTAACCCAATTGCAGGTAGACTCAACTTTAAATGTGCTAAGGAGGAGGAAGAAAGCAATAGGATGGACTCTTGCAGATATTCGGGGTATTAGCCCCGCCTTTTGCATGCACAAAATCATATTGGAGGATGGAGCAAAGCCCTCCGTGAAACATCAAAGGAGACTCAACGAGGCAATGCAAGAGGTGGTAAAGAAGGAGATCATAAAATGGCTCGATGCGGGTGTTGTCTATCCAATTTTGATTAGCGTTTGGACTTCTCTGGTCCAATGCGTTCCAAAAAAGGGTGGAATGACGGTGATCCAAAATGACAAAAATGAGCTCATTCCCACAAGAACGGTCATCGAATGGCGGTTGTGTATGGACTACTGCAAGCTCAACAAAGTGACCCGCAAGTACCATTTTCCCTTGCCATTCTTGGATAAAATGTTTGATAGGTTTGCGGGTCGGGTTTTGTACTATTTTCTTGACGGATATTCCGGTTATAATCAAATTTTGATTGCCCCGGAGGATCAAGAGAAGACCACTTTTACGTGTCCATATGGTACTTTTGCCTTCGCCCGTATGCCGTTTGGTATTTGTAATGCACCCGCCACTTTCCAAATGTGCATGATGGCGATCTTTACTGACATGGTTGAAGACTTCCTTGAGGTGTTTATGGATGAATTCAGTGTAGTAGGGGATTCCTTCGATGAGTTCTTGAGAAATCTTGACAAGGTCCTTGCTCGCTGTGAAGAAACCAACTTGGTGTTGAATTGGGAAAAGTGCCACTTTATGGTGGAAGAAGGTATAGTTTTGGGCCATAAGATCTCGAGGAATGGTATTGAGGTTGATAAAGCAAAAATTGAAGTGATCTCTAAGTTGCCACCACCAACTTCGGTTAGAGAAATCCGGAGCTTCCTTGGTCACGCCGGGTTCTATCGGCGTTTCATTAAGGACTTCTCTAAGGTGGTAAATCCTTTGTGCAAATTGCTTGAGAAAGATGCCGCATTCCATTTTGATGAGCATTGCATGCATGCCTTTGAATTGTTGAAGCACAAGCTCACCACAACTCCTATCATCACGGTGCCGGATTAGAGCTCGCCCTTCGAGCTTATGTGTGACTCTAGTGATGTAGCTGTGGGTGTTGTGTTGGTCCAGAGGGTGAACAAGATTTTTCACCCTATCTATTATGCTAGAAAAATGATGAACTCGTCCCAAATGAATTACACGGTCACAGAGAAGGAGCTTTTGGCAATAGTCTTTGCTATGGAGAAATTTCGTCCTTATTTGATGGGTGCCAAGGTCATAGTTCACACTGACCATGCAGCACTCCGGTATCTCATGACCAAAAAGGATTCCAAAGCGAGACTCCTGCGTTGGGTACTGTTGCTTCAAGAATTCGACTTGGAGATTGTGGATAGAAAAGGAAGTGAAAACCAATTGGCCGACCATATTTCTCGATTGGAGGAGCAAGGTCGACCTTGTGATGGGCTTGAAATCAATGACAGTTTCCCCGATGAGAAACTTTTGTTGGTGTCAATGCAAGAAATGCCATGGTTTGACGACATCGCCAACTATCTTGTCATGGGTGTTGTCCCTTGTGAGCTCTCTTCTAACCAAAGGAAGAAGCTTAGGAGGGATAGTATCGACTTTTATTGGGATGAGCCATATTTATTCAAGAATTGCACTGATGGGGTCATCCGGAGATGTGTACCGTAAGAAGAACAAAGGTCGATTCTTGTGTCTTACCAATCTTCACCGTATGGTGGTCATCATGGACAGGCAAGGACTGCTTCAAAGGTGTTGAGCTGTGGTTTCTTTTGGCCTACATTATACAAAGATATCGGTGACCTAGTCAAAAGATGTGATGAGTGTCAAAGGGCCGGGGGAATTTCAAAGAAAGATGAGATGCCTCTAAATTCTATGCTAGAAGTGGATATTTTTTATGTTTGGGGTATCGATTTCATGGGCCCATTTGTGAGCTCTTGTGGGAACACATACATTCTAGTGGCGGTGGATTATGTTTCTAAATGGGTTAAAGTCGTGGCTTTACCCAACAATGACACCCGGAGTGTTATTTCTTTCCTCAAGAAAAGCATCTTTACAAGGTTTGGCACACCTCGTGCTATCATTAGTGATGGGGGGTCGCATTTCTGCAACAAAGCTTTTGACACCTTGCTTACAAAGTATGGTGTCAATCACAAAGTCACCACCCCCTACCATCCTCATGCAAGTGGACAAGTGGAAGTCTCCAACAGGGAAATAAAGAGTATATTGTCAAAGACGGTCAATGCTAATATGACTGATTGGTATAAGAAGTTGGATGACGCTCTATGGGCTTACAGGACCGCTTACAAGACCCCGATCGATATGTCTCCATACCGGTTGGTTTTTGGGAAAGCTTTCCATCTTCCGGTTGAGTTAGAGCACAAGGCTATGTGGGCCTTGAAAAAGTTGAATCTTGAATGGGATGTGGCGGCCAATCTTCTTGTGGATCAACTCAATGAACTAGATGAATTCATATTCCATGCCTACTCCAGTTCGTCCTTGTACAAGCACAAAATGAAGTAACTTCATGACAAGTATGCTCGGGGAAAGGAGTTCAAAGTAGGTGACTTGGTTCTCTTGTTCAATTCTCGGTTACGTCTGTTTTCAGGAAAGCTTAAGTCAAAGTGGAGCGCACCTTTTGAAGTGGTGTTTGTGACTCTGTTTGGTGCTCTTGATCTAAAGAACAAAAATGGGGAAATTTTTAGAGTAATGGGCACAGGGTCAAGCACTACCTGGGAAAAATTGATGATGGCCATGTGGTGGCACTTCTCCATCTAAAATGAACTTGGTAACATGCGTTGTGTCGCGACGTTAAATCAGGCGCTTCTTGGGAGGCAACCCATGTGTCTTTATTTTTTTGCTTTTCTTTGATTTTCTTGGTAATGTAGAACTCATTGTTGCATTAACTGGTTTTGGGATGTTGTAGGATAATTTTGGCACAGGAAACAAGCTAAGTATGGAAAAGGCAGTTCTTTGAAGTTGGCTCTGCGGCCGCGGTCCCTTTTTTGCGGTCCACGGAGCACTCTCATGCAAAAACAGGCTCTCTGAAGTTGGCTCCGCGGTCGCCTTTTCGCGGTCTGTGGAGCCCTAGTAACAGGAAGTGTATCTCTGAAGTTGCCTTCGCGGTCCGCGGTGACCACTTTCCATCCAGCTTCTGAACATTGCATGATCACGGACCGCGATCGCTTTTTTGCGGTCTGTGGTCGGTAAGTGTAGTGGGTCCCAGGTTCCCTCTATAAATAGTCCTTTAGGGATTCATTTCACACTTTACGCACTTTAACTCTCCAGAGCAAAAATTCAACTGTGTCAACGCTTCATCATTTTAAACTGCATTTCATTCATCTAATCCTCATCCAATCATCTAGTAAGTGTAATTATGATTCATTAGCTTCTTAATTTGACTATTTTCTTGATTATTTGGTAGATTTTCTTCTTTTTTCATCATTTTTCTTTTCTAGGCCTTTAACCATGTTAGGGTTTGTTCATATTGCTCATTTTAGACCCTTTGTATCTAATTTCATTGATTGAACACGTAGGGTTTTAACAAAATGTGCATTTGAATTTGAAAATGACTGAAAAATTTAAACCCTAGCTTTTTGTATGAGCGCGGTCCGCGGTCACTTCTCCGCGGACCGCGGGTGCTTGAATTAATATAATCCCATCGATGACCGCGGACCGCGGTCGTTTCTTCACGGTCCGCGGTGCTTAAACTTCAGAAAAGGGTTCTCTGAATACCACCTCACCGCGGCCGCGGTCAATTTTTCGCGGTCCGTGGTACCTAGATTCAGAGAGGTCAATGGGTCATAAGCCCTTCACTGCGGACCGCGGTCGCTTTTATGCGATCCGCGGTCCCCCTTCTGCAGATCATTTATGCCTTCTGAGATTCAACTGTGCAATTATGTTCTAGCCACTCTTTGTGTACTAACAATGTTTATATGTTTTGAAATTACAGAGAATGGTTCTATCGAGAGGAAGTGGCCGTAAACCGACGGTTAGAGGAGAATCTTCTCGGGGGAGAGGTCAAGGGGTATCCAAATAAGCCCCCAAAGCCCGGCAACCTACAAAAACATCCTGGAAAGCATCCTAGGCCAGATACATCACTGCTTCCCAATCGGGGAGTGAGTATGCACCATCAGAGGAGGCTTCTTCCCAGTCTACACCAGTTATCCTCTCTGACTCTCCCCCTGCTCCAGCACCAGCACAGTCTGAGTCGTCTGAAGGCTCAGCAGCAAGGAGTGTCCATACTGACTCCACCTCACCTACAGCTTCCCTATCACGAGAACATTCTGGAGATGAAGAAGCTGATGATGAACCCCAATCAAGGGGTGAACCCCAAGTTGGGGTACTGGAGAGAACAGGTAACCCGGTGGTATGGCAAGATAGATTTGTCAGTGAGGCAGCTTTTCATCAATTCTGGGACTAGTGGCCGAAGAGAACACTGATAGTGGAGTGTAAGTTCACCACCAAATATCTGTTTCCACACAACCCAAATGTGAAGAGACAATTCACGGAAATAAAGGGATGGGACTACAACTCTTGCTACTTGCCGGATACAAATGAACACCTAGTAAAGGAGTTTTACACAAATTTGTCTTTTCTGAAGAAGGACTCCAAAGCTACCATGGTGAGGAATATCACGATACCGTTTGATGGGGCTGCTTTGAATGCTTATCTAGAGAAGGATGAGGTAGATGACACACAGTACCGGGAGAAGTTGGAGGCGGGTGATGAGGCCCGTCATTGGCTAGCTGAGCACTTGACCATTCCTGGTGAGACCCCTGACTGGTTGCAAGCAGGGAGGACTATTTTCAAACGAACGTTGAATTTTGAGGCTAAGGGTTGGGAGACGTTTGTGTGCAACAGGCTTGACCCCTCCTTCCATGAAAACACCATTCCTCTCCGGCGGGCCATATTGATTGCTGCTAGTATGGCGAGGTTTCCGATTAATGTCGGGAATGTCATGTCCACCGTCATCAACCGGGTGGTAAATGAAGGTGATCGAGCGTACCCTTTTCCCAACTTCCTGACTATGTATTTTGAGGATCAACAGGTGGAAAATAGAAATTTTGATGTGAAGCTGAAAACAAAAGCCCCTTTCTCTTGGTATGATCTGCAAAGTGATGACAACCCGAAGAGCAAGAAGTTCAAGGGTAAGTCCATTGCTTCCACTGGCCAGTCTGAAGAGCCGGTGGTTGTAGTGGAGTCTTCTCAGCTTGAGCCAGCCAGCCCAGAGAGTGCTCCAGGTCCCTCCACTTATGCTCACCCAGCCATTCCTTCATCCCGGGCATATCCTCTGACTGCCCACAGACTCATCCAGTCACTTGCCAGTATAAACAACTGGATGCAGACAACTACCTCTAAGCTGTCTGTGCTTTCTACGTCTGTGGCAGCCCAGGCTACTCCTTCCCTACCACAGGTACCACAGTCCGTTGAGGACTTCCTCAAGGAACTTCTGGCCAACCAGAATAAAATCCTTGAGAACCAGAAGTTGATTTTGAAAGCTGTTGGTGCACACGGGCAAGCTTTAAAGGATCTTACAAAGGAGACCAAGAGGCTCAAGAAGACCCGGGCTTCAAAGGAGTTAGTGAAGGAGCTGAGAAAGGAGGTGGACAAGCTTAAGGCGGATCAACTGCCATTGGACCTGTTACATGAGGACCCAGCTGCAGCCAGAGCCCGATAGGCCAGCAAAGCAGAGGAGGGTGTTGCCCCGTATAGAGGGCATTCAGTTAGAGTTGGCAGACCCACCAGTGAAGGCTCAGGCTACAGAGCAGGCCCAGTCCCAGGTCCAGCAGGTGGCACAGAGCATTGAGGGCCAGTCCCCGACTCCACCACAATCCAGATACCACACACAGGCAGACCCCACACAGGCACAGGACCCCGCACAGGCTGAGGGCCAATAGGGAGTTTTTCTTTACTCTCTCTCTCCTAACATTTTTGAGTTGTTTTGCCAGATAGCATTGAGGAAAATGCTAGTTTTTTAGTTTGGGGAGTGGCCCTATCTTGATTTTTTATTATGATGGATGATTGTATAATGCAAACAACATTTTTCTTTTTTTATTATTATTATGCTTTATTTTGATTTTTGGTATGTAAATAACTTTACTATTTCAGTACTTTTAGTATTTTTCACTTTTGGCATGTATATAAAGTTACTTTCCTATGTATATATTCATCCCCTTATGTATATTCGACTAAATCCCCTCATGTAGATATTCAGTCTATCCTACGTATTTTACTTTCCGCATTTTTCCGTTTTATAGCTTCTTATTTTTCTTTCATAGCTTCTTGTTTTGAATTTTTCGCGTGCAATAAGCCTTTGGTTTTCTTAACGCCTCGGTTCTTTCCAAAGGTGGACTTTGTGTGAACCGGGTGGCTCTTCCCGAGGATGGATGGTGTGACGACCTTCTTAAGGGTTTGAGTCTGTTTTTCTTTTTTTGTTTCTTTTTAATAGTTAGTGAATAAAGGTGCCTCAAGAAAAGCTTCACTTGGGCCTAACACATTTGCCTTTGATCCCATGGTCAAAAACAAATCGTTGTGTTTAGGATGGTGAAAGTTGTGATCTTGAGACTCTTGTGTTGGCCAACAATCATCAAGTGATTTTTCGGGACCATTGTGTTGCTCAAAGCATGACTAAGGTCATTGTGGGCCCCCGAATCTGTTTCTTTAGCAATCCCATAGCTTGAGTGGTGAGAGTTTGAATTGCAAGTCCAAGTCCCGTGCCATTAGTCTAGAACTTGCGCGGAATATTTGTCTAGGCGAAATCCTAAGTGTAGTTTGACTTGAGAAGTGATTATAGGCTCTCCTTGATCCTAATAGTGAATTGAACATTTCCATGGCCTACCAATGAAAATTTCCCTAGTCAACCCTTTTGAGCCTTAAACCTTTTTCTTTCAAAAACCATGCTACAAGCCTTTACCCATTTTGACCCTCTCTTGGCACCCAATCTTTCCTTAGCACTAGGCAAAAGCATAAGTTTGGGGGAAAGACAAGGGATGCAATAAAGTGAAAAATAAGTCACAAAAGAAAGAAAAGGAAAGGCAATGAAAAAGAAAGAAAAGAAACAGCAAAACGCCAAAAAGAATGAACAAGTAGAAGAAATAAAGGGAATCAATGAAAGAAATGCGATTAAAGGTGTGGAATGCTTAGAAAGGAGAAAAGTGATTTTAATGAACAAAAAAGTGTGACAGTATGTCTCTCCAACCCTTCGAAAAGAGTTAAATGACTCAAGGAGTCAAGAAAATGTGAAACAAAAATGAAGTGCTTAAGGAAAGATAGAACTCACTCTGACCAAATACTTCCTACCCTTGACCAAAAGCCTTCATCATGTGCCCACAAAAGCCCTATATGATCTCGAGTTGAATGAAACTTACATTAGTGGTGACTTACATAAGGGGCAATCATATGGTACTTTGAGCCGGACTTGAGTCTTTTCTTTGAGAGAGATGAGCGAACTCCCATTTTCCTCGTTCTGAGCGTTATAATTCTAAAGTGAGGTGCTTAGGGAGAGTTGAGAAGTATGAGTTTGGGTTCCACAATGACCAAAGTGGTAGTAAGAGTTTCGTTGATGAGTCGTGTCAACTCTTGATGCTCTTGTGTCGCACTTGAATCCATGGTTTTAAAAAAAAAGGGTCAAATGTTGTTAATGATTCATTTGTATTAAGGGCAATTGTTAGTCCCAATTGATGCTAGAAGAGGTTACCTTATGACAGCTGAATCTTCTCGGAATTGCTCAAAAAGGGGTGGGGCTTATTTTGTTTTCTTGAGGACAAGCAAAAGCTTAAGTTTGGGGGAGTTGATAACTAGGATTTTTACCTTGTTTTCTGCCTTTTCTTGCTTAAGTTTTGGTTATAATTGTACACAAAATGGCCCCAAAAGCTTATGTGTTGTGCTTGTTGCAGGATTAAGCCAAAAATGATGACAATCAGTCAAGAATTTGCTCGAAAAGGAGTGAATCTTGCACAAGTACCAAGAACAACAAGATGCCTACCTCAAGTGCCCACCGTGGTCGCGGTCCATTCTCTGCGGACCGCGTTGGTGAAGTTCAGAGAGTCAATTCAAAGGCCAAGTGACCACCGCGGCCGCGGTCCAATCTTCGCGGATCGCGGTGGTAAGGTTCAGATAAAGGGATTCCAAGCCATATGCAACCGCGGTCGCGGTCCAATCTTCGCAGACCGCGGTAGCACGATTCAGAGGCCTATTTTGTAAGGCAAAAGGCACCGCGGCTGTGGTCCATTTCCCGTGGTCCGCGGTCAAGAGTTCAGAGACACAGCAGCTGAAGACTAAAGCAGCCCACCGCGGACCGCAGTCGCTTTTACGCGGTCCGCGGTAGCCCGCAGGGGTATTTTTGCCCGGAATTTCGGCTGGGTATAAATAGCTTCTTTTGTAAAAATTTTAGGTTAAGCTTGGTATCAGCAATAGTAGCAGCTCGTGAATAGTGTTCTTCTTCTTCTTTTTGCTATTTTCTTGAGATTTTAACATTGAATCATTGTGGTTTATGTTATAAATCATTAATATGGGTTTTGCTTCATCTCTTTCATTGAATTTATCTTTGATTATGAGCATCTAAACCCATTAGCTAGGGTTGTGGCTCAACCCTAGTGTGGATATTTAATGGGTTTCTAAAATTAGGGCTTGAATGTTTATGGGTGTTTGTTATTTGGGCTAATTTAGGGGTTTTTTGCTATAATTAGTGGTTGCAAACACTAATTAACCTTCAATTGACTTGGGTCATTCTTGAGAAAGAGGACTTGAGTCTAGAAAATTGGTCCAACAAGGAATTGGGACAAAATGAAGAGATTGGTAGTCCCAATCAATGGGTTGAATCCAGAGATGGTAAAACCCTACTTGAGTCCTAATTAACGGTTTAAACCTCGAGAGAGTAATACCCTACTTGAACCTAAATTTCTTGCCTATTTGACACCTAATTGGCCTCGAGAGAGGTAATTAGGGAAAAGCCACTCAAACTATCGAGAGGTATAGAGTGGGCAATTTCGTGCATTCGTTATATCATTATCCCTTCGTTAGCATCCTTGCCTTAGAAATTGAAATTCGCTAAATACTCGCCTAGGTGATAGTCATAACCTTAGTACCTTTATCCTTATAGAAAACAACTTCAAAAACAAATTAGTTAGTAAAATTGCAGTCAACATAGTATAAATCATAGTTGTAGTTTGAAAACCAAAAAAATATGAGAAGTGTAATTAGAAACACGAGACACTACTAGATCACATAGACACTCACTCAAAATATTAACTCCCTGAGGAATCGATCCCGACCTATCGGGTAAAAGCTACACCGACCCTCGTCTTCCTACTCTTTAGTAGTGAGGGTGAGAGCCGATCAACAATCAGAGGCGAATTTAAAATTTAAACTTTCGGTACTTGCTTAGGGCATGCTGCATTGTGGCATACCATATTCTTCCAAAGAACATTATTCACTTCTCCTATTAAAGCTTCATAAGCAGCCTTACCTAATGTGAAAGTTACCATTTCTGCTCATTTGAGTTGCTCAAAACCTTTAAGGTTCTTTAACCTTATATATATATATATATATTTGTTGCAATTTTAGTTAGTTTTTATACTTAAATATATATGCTTCACGTCGAAAGTATTGAATTCAGATAAAACCGGCACCACAATATTACATACAGCCCTGGGTACAATGGTTCTAGCAATCAATTATATATGTTTCATCATGTATGTATTGGTTTGAGAAAAGAAAAACAACATGTTATTGTTGTGCTTGATGAGGAGGAAAAAAAATACTCCCTCCATTTCAATTTATGCGAACTTATTTAAGGATCGGAGTTTAAGAAAATTAGAGAGAAGATTTTTGAACTTGTTGTACGGGTCAAAATCTATCTCCAAGGATCAACGCTACAGGGTATAATAGGGGATCAACTAAGTTGTGCCCGTCCTCACAAGATACGACCACAATAAGCATCACGGCCATGGTCGAGATCGAGCCATCGTTAAGTGTTTACGGCGAAGGACTTGTCGTAAAGTCTGCGGGGAATAACAAAGCAGATAATCAAGGGAGAACGTTCTGGTCAAATACCATTGGATAGAAGGTAACACGGGTAGTATAAATAGGAAGTAAGAGAGCAAGAAAAGGGGGCGGACTCCCGACAACAGGGAGAAAGGAACAGAGGAGCAAGAGAAGCCTTCTAACAAGACTAAAGGCCTAGATTCTAGTCGCAATTGAAGGAAGATACCACAGTTGATTCAATTGAGCTGATTCAACTGAGATCGGTCCCGTGATTGCCAATAGTATTATTTCCCTCTTTACTCTTACACGTATCGAACAATGCATCGAAGATGTAAGCTTATCACTTATGTTTGATGTCTATCTATAAACTTGAGAGGAGCTATACAAACTTGATTTTATGGGATTATCATGATTCACTTTGCTTAGATTTAGAGTTAATTATGTTTGGCTAAGATTTATCTGTTATTTACTTCATTAATTGGTTTAGATAAAAGCTTAGAATTTTTTGCCTAAACAATTTGGCATCGTTTGTGGGGATTTTCTAGCTAAAATTTTAATTTCCTCTAGATCTAAAACTAACCAAAACAACACTTCCCGGTTGTCATGGCCTCACCGTCTCGGTGAGAGCACCAACCTGTAAAAGTAGAAGATAAACGGTTGAGATAACCAACCCAATCTGGGTCAGATCTCCACATAAAATCAAGACCATACCCGGCATCTAAGCAAAACCCGCACCTCACATGTGACAAGGGATTTGGCTCATCATATGCATGTTTTAAATTAGAATCGCAGTCATTATGCGCTTGGCATGATCGCAGTCCTATTCGGCATATTCACCTTACACACCGACATGTACTTCCACCCCTTAGGAAGAGACGATAGCTTACTAAGTGATCATTTGAAATGGCGAGTATATACTGCCTCATCTTCGCACTGGAAGATTTATGAACAAAGTGTGACATGTTTCCTTTATTCGTGCATATCATACGGGTTCGTACTGAGACTCTGTCTCAATATCCAAACAAGAAAGATGTAAATCCAACCCACTAGAAGCCTAGACACGATTAACGGTGAGGCCTAGCGCGGCTACCAAGTCTGAAACCACCATTCAAGAATGAGACGAAGCGAGCAACCAAGTAGCGCCATTCCTCCTCTCACCAAGTTGTCGGATCAAGGTAACAGAACTTCATTTGGGTGTAACTTATCACGTTCTTTTGTCGGTACAAAACAGGTACACTAGCACTATCCAATGAAAGCAAACTGGGACTCACCCAGGAGACGCACAGCACTCTCCAATTAAAACAAATTTAGGCAAAGTGGGACTCACCCATGAGGTGCACAACACTCTCCAATAAAAGCAAAAATAAGCAAACTGAGACCCACCATGGAAACGCAGTGTCCTCCAATGAAAGCAAAACCAAGCGAACCAGGATGTGCCCCAGCACATGCACAAACGATGCGGCGACGAATGATGTTCTCCAAAAGATAATACAAGGGGTTATAATTTCGACCTCGCTCGCATTAACACCCTTACGACTGTCGGCCGTCGCTAAATGAAAAGAAAGTCTGATTTTGCTCGACTTTACGACGGGTTATAATTTCGACCTCGCTCGAATTAACACCCTTACGGTAGTCGGCCGTCTCTAAATGAAAAGAAAGACTAATTTTGCTCGACTTTACAACGGGTTATAATTTCGACCTCGCTCGAGTTAACACCCTTACGGCCGTCGGCCGTCGCCAAATGAAAAGAAAGTCTGATTTCGCTCGACTTTACAACGGTTTATAATTTTGACCTCGCTCGAATTAACACCCTTACGGCCATCGGCCGTCGCCAAATGGAGAGAAAGTCCGATCTCGCTCGACTTTACAACAGGTTATAAATTCGACCTCGCTCAAATTAACACCCTTACGGCCATCGGCCGCTGCCAAATGAAAATAAAGTCCGACCTCGCTCGACTTTACAACAGATTATAATTTTGACCTCGCTCGAATTAATACCCTTGCGTCCATCGGCCATCACCAAACAGAAAGAAATTTGCACCTCATTTGAACACACAAGTCAGAAACTGAGTTCGCCCAAGATGGCAATCCCAAATTCGACCTCGTTCGAATATACAAGTCGAAACTGACTTCGTCAAGGATGGCAGGTTTAAATTCAACCTCGCTTGAATTAAGTCTAGTTTCGCCTAAGTTGATAAGTCAAAAGTCGACCTCTCTTGAATTTGCAGATCCAAAGTGACTTCATTCGGACTCACACGAGGAGTTCCAACTTTATCCAGTCAAGGGAAAATTCCCAACTAAAGGGATCAGGGACTCGTCACGAGGAAGTCCGAAAGTCAACACAAAAAGTATGCATGTGTAACAAACGGGAGACAAGGAAAACGAAAATCAAGAGATACAAAGGCAAAGCAATCGTTTCATTCGAATGTACGCGCGCAACAACCGCGCCTTACAAAAGGCCAGAACAGGCCCACAAAAAAAATGAAAACAAACGAAGAAGAACACAAATAAAACTGAAACTAAAAACTAAGTATGAAAACTGAAGCAACATTTCACTCGGCGTCATCTCCACCGCCTCTATCCCCATCGTCATCATCAAGAAGCACATCCTCAACGTCAGCGCCCTCGCCGCCCTCTGGTGTCGCAGGGTCGTAGCCATAGTTGACGCGAGCTTCATGTGCCTTCACCCGAGCGTCTTCAAAGGCAGCCTCAGAAACACTTCCCGCCTTCCACAAACCCTTGTATATATCCCGTCGGGCCTCAACATGAATCCACAACTCATGCAAGTGGAGAGGAACAACGATAGAGGCAGATTCAACCTGAGCCAACAATTGCGCCTTCTCAGCCTCGAGGGTCACGACCCGGTATCCCAAGTCTGAATCTTCCCTGTCAATTTCGTCGATGCTTTCCTCAAGCCTCCCCTTCCTCAGCGTGGTCGTCGCCCTCTCGGATTCCTGCTCACATTTTAGGATGCGGATAGTGTCTTCTAGAGTTGCGGCCCTCGCCAAAGCTGACACTCGCGCATCCTCAACTCGCTCTAACTCGGCCACTTTCTTATCCAACTCAGCCACCTCTCCGCCCATTCTGTACCAAGAGCGTCGACCCTAGCAGCGTTTTGTTCAAGCTCGGCACGTAACGATAACACCTTGGCCTGAAGATCCTCTCACTCCGCGGCGACCCCTCTTCCCACCTCTAGCTACTCATTTGTGGCATAAAGTAACTCCTCGAGCTCATTACACCTGCCATAGACCGCATCAGGTCCTCATATCTTCTCTCAAACTCCACCCTGGTAGAATGAGTACCAGCGCCCGCTCTAAGCCGCTCACGCAACTCACGACATCTGTTGCGATACCGTTGATACTTCTTGGCCATTTTTAAAAAAATCTCAGCCCTACAAGCGCTTTCGACCTCCAACATATAATTCTGTGAAGAGAAAAGGAAGAAGTTAATAAAAATAAAGGTTCGCGAAACAAAGAGGATTAAAAAGGAACTCACCTTCAAGCCCATTGCGGCTACACCACGTGAAAACTGAGAATTTCTCACCTCCCGGAGAGCTCCATTTTCGGCGGCAGAACAGAGGAGATCGAATTGCGGCACCAAATCCACCATATCCTACAGCAAGTTGAGATCCGACGTAATTTCAAGTATGCTAGAGGGGCCTTCCGCCAGTACCACAGTCCTAGTAAAGCCCTCATCGAACATCCTCATGTCATTAGGGTCGATGTCGGACTCAGTCTCATAATCCTCAACCACAACTATTTAACCAAAGAATTAAATTCTTTGCCAAAGTTATTTTAAGAAGAACACGAGTTTCTGATAATCAAATAATAAGCTAATAATTGCAAGTAAATTTGTAATTGGAAAGCAGTGAGATGCACAAAAAGTAAATGTATTGCAATAGTAGTTTGAATGTGTCCTTACAAGTTATATTTTACTCCCTTGTATAGGGAATTTCTTAATATAATGTCTGCCCTTTTCAGTAATTGAGCATTAATGACTAATAATGGCATTAATGTAACGTTACAATGATAAACCGTAACTGTTGCGTGAAAGTTATGTAACGTTTGGCTCATTAATTAAAGATCTCCGAATCTGCCCTTTATTCTGCCTGGATTCATCCTGCCCGCGCCTCTTCATCTCCTTAACTAGGTTAAGATTCTTGTATCTGATTCTCCTGTGGGTATGCTATTCCGTGCCTCTTTGCCTCGTACCTCTCCATGAAGTTTCGTCCAGTTGTCATGTTGTCATTGTTCCACATAGATTGTTGAGTCATCATAATTATTACACGTGTGAAGCTCTTTCTTACTAATACAATGACGCATTTTCCTTTATCTTTGGCTGAAGAAGGGGTGCGGTTCTGTCGGGATGATGAAGGTCTACTAGGTATAACAACGGCAGCCTCGGGACTCCGTACTTCCGCTACACTAGCCTCTTGAGCATTCGCGGCAGGCCTCACCTCCGCCTCTTGATTAGCCCTACCGCCGGTCTCATGAACCGGCAAAACAAGGTTTCCCCTCGAGGACGCTTCAGCTGCAGAGGCCTCTTCCAGCACTACCCTTCGCCTCTTTGACGGGGCCTCTCCATTTTCAGCAAGGGAAGAGTCGCCTATTGACCGAACAGCGGGGATTGGAGTCTTCGACCCGGAAGTAACCTCAAAGCGTACAGCCTCGGTCGCGGGCGCGGTTTGGCTAGCAGCTAGGCTCCCCGTACCCTCGCCCCAAGTAATCCTCGGTGCGGGTCGTATAGAGGATGCCAGTTGACGGAATGCGAGTGGAGGGGCCCTCATCCTTCTCACTCCTCACCGACCTGTCGACAAGGAGGAATTGGATCATGTAATGACGAAGCTAAAGGAACTCCGCCGGGAACAAAAGCAAGGCTACAAGCCAACTCACCAGTAAGAGGCTTACGCCCAAACTTCGCATGAAAAGACGCCCATTCACGAATCCTAACCGTGTGGGGAAGAATTTCTCCCACCCACTCGCGGATATCTGCAACTAGCGGGGTAGGCAACCTCTCAGCTGTTGAAAACAAAAATAAACACAAGCAAACAAAAAAAATCTTAAGTAAAGTCACTGGAAGGAAGACAGTTAACGATCGTCCTAAAGGAAATCGCCAAATAAATAAAAGAAAACTTACGAGCAAAGTTCCACGTATCCGGGAACCCTGCCGAGTTTGCCACAAGGTGTTCTGTCCGCACGTAGAAGTAGCTTTCTCAAAAGTCGCGGTTAGCCTTATCGTCCATCTTTACCACCAAACTCTTGGTCCCTCGATGGCGTAGATGAATCATCGTGTCCCGAAGAAAATGAGGTGCGAAGATGTGGAGCATATACCTTAGAGAAATTCCTCGGCTGGCCTACTCCGCATACTTGATGACCATAAGAAAGAGCTTGTACGCATACGGAGAGAGTTGGGCAGGGCATACTTTATAGAACCGACAGAAATCAACCACCAGAGAAGGAAGGCGGAGCGTGTACCCAACAACAAAGGGACACGCGTAAAACGCGCAGTATCTCGGGTAGTGAAAGTGCATTATATCGCTCCGCGCCGGCATCATTTCAATATGAGTGGGGATTCTCCACTTGGATTTGATCGTCGTAATCGCCGCCTCATCCATAGTGGAAGGAACGAGCCTCGACTCATCTCCGGCAGGGCTGTTAAAATCAGTCCTCGCTCTTCCAGGACGAGGAACCACCTCATCCACCGTAGGGAATACCTCGTCTTCCACCACCTCTACTCTCTCCTCGAGTAGAGACACATCACCCTCCGGCAACGGGTCAACAACAGCCCTGTCAAATTGGGAAGAAGTAACAGCCATTTGTTGTTTTTTATGGAGAGAAACGAAAACAGTGAAGGGCAAAAGACAATGAACTCCACGAATTCAGGAAGAAGTAGAAGTATGAGGAACTAGAGGAGGAATAATTTAAAGAATCCTTTTCTTAAAACAGCCGAAAGACGCGACATTCAAATGAGGAGTTCTATCCCTATTTATAAGAATGTGAGTGCCTCAAGCAGGAAAGCCAAGAGACTCCCATTAAGAAAAAGGAACGAAAAAGGCACGGGAAACGACACGACGCTTGGGGAACGTGTGCCATGATGACACTTGAGCACTTATGACCTCTATAATTGATGTGACGTTCCGGTTCTGAACTGATGTGATGGTCCAGTTTCGAACTGATGTGACGGTCCAGTTCCGAACTGATATAATGATCCGTTGCGGTTCTTGAATCGTCACGTCCCTATCTTGCCAAGAGGATACCGCATGTTATATAAAGCGGACAGATTTCTCTTCTTGAATTAGCGGAGTCCGCCCATCGAGCTCGCCAAGAGGCGATCCCGACAGGCGGAGGGACTAACTGTATGGGTCAAAATCTGCCTCCAAGGATCAACGCTACAGGGAATAGGGGATCGACTAAGTTGTACCCCTGCTCACAAGATACGACCACAATAAGCATCTCGGCCATGGTCGAGATGGAGCCATCGTTTTGTGTGTACGGCGAAGGACTTGTCGTAAAGTCTGCGGGGAATAACGAAGCAGATAATCAAGGGAGAACGTTCTGGTCAAAGACCATTGGATAGAAGGTAACACGGGTAGTATAAATAGGAGGTAAGAGAGCAAAAAAAGGGGGGCGGACACCCGACAACAGGGAGAAGGGAACAGAGGAGCATGAGAAGCCTTCTAACAAGATTAAAGGCCTAGATTCTAGTCGCAATTGAAGGAAGATCCCACAGCTGATTCAACTGAGCTAATTCAACTGAGATCTGTCCCGTGATTACCAATAGCATTATTTTCCTCTTTACTCTTACACGTATCGAACAATGCATCGAAGATGTAAGCTTATCATTTATGTTTGATGTCTATCTCTAAACTTGAGAGGAGCTATACACACTTGATCTTGTGCGATAATCATGATTCACTTTGCTTAGATCTAGATTAATTATGTTTGGCTAAGATTTATTCGTTATTTACTTCATTAATTGGTTTAGAGAAAAGCTTAGCATTTTTTGCCTAAACACTTGTGGTTTAAAATGAGTCATATATATTTTGTATGGTTATAAATTATTGTATAAAGATAAATTATTGCCAAATAAGGAAATGAATCCGTATTTTTGGTACGAACTAATAAGTTTACGTAAATTGAAATAAAGAAGGTATAAGATGACATGTATAGTTGATCCTAAAATAAGATGGTTATTTCGATTTTCGTGAGACTCGTAATGCATTCAGTTAAAACTACAGGGAAAAATTGATGTCAAGGTACTGCAAGTTACACTCATGCAATATTTATCCCAAATGAGACCTCAGTTTAACAGACAAAGTTGTCGTATTATTCCTTTATTATATATCTTAATAGATTCTTACCATGCAGGTGGTCGACCACTCTTTTTATGTCTCAAACGCTTTGGCCTGATATAAACACATTATTACATCACATTATGATTCATTCCTTTGAGTGCACTCAAAGCTGCAAAGTTCATCTCGTCTTCATGCTTTTACCTTTTTACTGCTATAAACAGTATTTTGCAAAGGCGTGCGTATCTATTCGATCATCAAAGTTATGGCTCCACCTTCAAATTTTAGCCAAAAGAATGACTCAAAATGATGAAACAGAAGCAAAGGAGACAGACAAAATGTCCTGCGCACAGCAGCCTTTGTTGCTTTACGCCGTACATCATACTCGACCATTAATTTCTTCGCCCTTGCTTCACCATTATTTATTACTCCCCTCGTTCAAATTAGAGAGGTTTTCAAATGAGACGAGGTACTTTTCGTTTTTGTCTGTTCCAAAATAAGTGGATATATTTTTAAATTTGAAAATAATTCAACTTTAAACTCTTCATTTTATTCATTTTATCCTTATTGATAAGCTTTTGTAACCACACAAATATTATGGTCTCACAAAAGCTTTTACCCCTTAAGTTTTTAAAACAACAAATTTTAAAAGTCTTCTTTTTTTTCTTAAATTTCATGCCGAGTCAAACTATCTCATCTAATATGACACGGAGGGAGTACAACGTATTGCAGTACTCATTATATAAAAAAAAGTAGATTAGTCACGAATTTCGTCACTAATCTCTAACATAATATCTTTGATATTTTGTTGTTAATCCGTGTATAAATACAAATAGCGATGAATTTTTCTGTTCAGCTACGAAATTTTTCTGGCACTAATCCCTGTTTTTTAAATAGTGACTAATATTGTCACACTCCATATAACCAGTTTTTAAATAATCTTATTTACTTCTATTACTTATTATCTCTATGTTAATTAATATTTCACTAATTGAAACAGAAAAGATAACAAAGAAAAAGTAATACATGACGGGTGTGTTTGGTACGAAGAAAAATGTTTTTCAATTTTTTTATGTTTGGTTGACTTAAATGTTTTGAAAAATATTTTTCTTATCAACTTATTTTCTTCCAATTGGAGGAAAATGTTTTCCTTATCAAGAGAAGGGAAAACATTTTTCAAAACTCCTTCTCAAGCTTCCTCATCCTATTCTATATCCTCACCAACCCACCCCACACCCACCCACATAACCCCACCCCATGCCCTCTCTCAAAATATGTTGTTTTCCTGTCACCACCTACCCCCACCCCCACCCCGCCAAAAAAAAGTTTTTGGAATTTCAAATTTCTGTTTTTCGTTTTTTACACCACCACCATCCCACCCCACCCCCCACTGCCCCTACCTCCGCACAAAAAAAGATTTTTTTTAAACTTTTTTTTGTAATTTTTAAATTTCTATTTTTTTTTTT